>MPUH01000754.1:0-36560 GCA_001970955.1 Stentor coeruleus | reverse complement strand
GGCCATTACTGGATTCGTGATGAAGATGAATTATATGGTTGGATGATTATCGATTTTGATGTTGACCATGTTGATCAACAAGCTTTAGATAAATTAAATCACCCTGTTAAAAAACATACTAAAGAAATTACTCATGATAATCCTTGGTTAGATTTAGATGACCCTATTGAAGCTTTTTATTATGAAAAAGCTGGGAAATTTATGAACTCTGGCACTTTTATTTACTTTACTATAGAAGAACATTTGGCTTATAAAATTTTATATGCGACTATGGAATGCTCGTTTATGTTTTATAGAGCTACTAATAATGTGGTAAATAACCCAGAGTTATTAGAAAAGTTTGGGTTACCTAGATGGACTTGGGATATGATTAAGGATTCGTGGGATTTTTTTTGGAACAGCAAAGGAAAGACTATCACTGGAAGACTTGAATTTGCGTTCAGAGGAAGAAATGTTAAACTTGTTGATTTTTATGGTGATGCCTTACATGGGCTAGCTGAAGCTGTAAAAATCCAAGATAAACTTGCTGGACACTTAGACTGTACTATGGGAGATTCTCCGTCTGTAAAGCTAAAAGAAGCACTTATAACTCATGTCAAAACATGCTTTGAAGGTTTAGTCCATATATGCACAGACAGTACACAAGAACATCTCAGCATAGCTCATTTTCTTCAAAACAGACAGTACACAAGAACATCTCAGCATAGCTAATTTTCTTCAAACTATTCTTTTAGAATGTGGTTTACAAAGCAAAATAATGATTGATTTAAGTTTTAAAAAAAGCGCTGAAGGACTTTTCTACGATCAAGACAGTGTTGAAATAAAATCCATCTGGAAAGTATGGGATTGGGAAACTATCCTTGCTGATTATGAAAACATCCGACAAGGAGATGAATTAAAAATTAGTGATCTTTTATTATCAAAAAGTGTATTTGTTATAGAACCTTTATGGAAATTAGTTGCTAGCAATCGTGCACTAAAAGCAGTAATGAATGAAACAAACCCAAATCATGCATATTTACTCGATGCAAAATGGGATTTACCTTTAGATACTCAAAATAAAACTTTTTTACCATTACAATGCGGATATAAAAAACTTAGTTCAAGTCAAGAACATACCATTTATGTTGAAGAGTTTTTAAGCGAAGAATTTGAAGGTATAAAACCAATTGTATGCTCATGGTCAGTAGCAAGACATCTTACAGGATTTAGCTTAGATACCAAATCTTTAGAAGATCCGAATGCTAGACAACTTGTATGCTGCAGGATAATTGGAGATGAAGATTAGAATAGTTAGTTTAAGTTTTAGATTAGATTTTTATGTCAAACTTCTATAAAAAAAAACATTAAAATCTCAGTTTTAAAAACTTTCACATGCTTTACACGATATTCTTATGCTAAATTCCTAAGAATCTTACATCAAACCCATATACAGATTCCTCTAATTTAATTTCTTTTTACTAATCCTATAAACAAGCATATTTAAAACCATGATAATCTTGTGAAATCATTAAAATCAAACAGATACAGTTTAATATAATAAGAGTAGGATGGCCTCTGGCTTTTCGCGAATAACTCAAAAAATAACCAGTACTTCAATCAAGTTCCTCGACCCTAAAAACCCTGTAGAAAAATACTTTGGCAAATACTGGGGTTACAATCTTACTTCAGAAAATGATGAAAACGTAAGTTACTACTTGTTCACCGCAGATTTTACAAAAAAAATACAACAAGCAACTGAAGAACTTAATAAAATGTGCCTAAGATGCACAGACATAGCTATCAAAGATGATAATATTCTTGGGAAATTCGGAATTCCTACTTGGATGTGGCCACATATAAAAAAATCTTGGAGCGACTGGCATGAAGGGAAAAAACACACAATATCAGGGAGGTTTGACTTGGCATCAAATGGAAACGAGTTGAAACTTATAGAATATAATTCAGATAGTGCTGGGACAATAGTTGAAGCTGCTCTTGTTCAAGATAAATGGGCATTATCATCTGGATGTAACATAGGAAGATCATCTGGTGAAAACCTGCAGCAGCTTATTGCTACTGAGTGTAAAACTGCTTATTCAGGTTTTGTTCATATAATGATCGATTCAGATCCTGAAGAAATCATAATTTCACATCTCATGCAACAGATTTTTAATAAAATTGGTATCAAAACAAAAACAATTGTCGGTGCTGATTTTGAATCAGGAGGTGATGGGAAATACTATGACCATAGTGGGAATCAAATTTCTCAAGTGTGGAAAACATGGAGTTGGGATACAATAATTTCTAATTATGAGTCAAAAAAATCATCAAATAAAGTGAAAATTTGTGATGTTTTATTAGATCCTAACATAATGATAATGGAACCATTATGGAAAACTGTAACAAGTAATAAAGCTATTTTACCAATGTTATGGGAATTATATCCAAATCATGAATATTTACTAAGAACCGAATGGTCAATTGGAGAGTATTTTCAAAACAAACCTTATGTTAAAAAACCTATTGTTGGAAGATGTGGGCAGAATGTTGAGATTATCGGGGAAAGTGGGTCGAAAATTGCAAAAAAGGATGGAAAATTCGGCAATAGGGACTCGATATATCAGGAAGTATTTAAAATCATCCCACATTCTGGATATTATCCGATTATTGGTTCATGGATTATTGGATATGATTATGGTGGGTTTGGAATTAGAGAAGATAAAAAACGTATAACTGAATATAACAGTCCTTTTGCTTGCTGCAGGATTTCAGAATAAGATTTTTAAGTTTATTAGAATAATTATAAAATGAACATAGACTTGTTAACAATTGCTGAAGTTAAAAGTTTTGTATATAAAAAGTTTGAAGAGATAAAACCTTATTGTGAATTAGAGTTTTCAGAGCTTCGTTCAACAAATTTTCGAGATTATATAAACTTGTGCATGTCGATTAGTATAAAACTTTTGCAGTATGATTTGATTGGTGATACATTTGAAGTACTTACTAAAGCTTCAGAAGCTGATAAGATGTTATGTGATTTTGGGAGTTTGGCTGATCAATATTGGCAAGGTAGACTGTTACTTCATAATACATTTGCTTTTCTTTACTATCGTACATGTCAGTTCAAAAAAAGCTTAAAAGTCCTTCATGATGGTCAAGCTTTAATTGAAGGTATTTTAAATTCTAAACAACATCTCTGTTTAGACTTTAATCTAACAAGTAATCTTCTTATTTGTATGAACCTCTGGAAAGTAAAAAAAATCAAAGAAGCTAAAGATTATCTTGAAATCTCTAAAAAAATCCTTGCAAGCATATCAAGTCAAAATATTAAAACAAAACTGTCGACATTAAGTAGAGCTAATCTATGCGGACTTATTGATTTATCATCATATGGGCTTTTATGTTATGAAAACAACTATTCAAAAGCTGCAGAAATGTGCGAATTGTCTTTACATTATCTACTTGGAGAAGAAGTTATGGTAAGACCTTTGCTATACAATTTCATAAAAAAAGTTAAATCTTCAGAGGTTTTTCAAGTTGATTGGGTTATTAACAAAGACTTCGACAGTATTATTTTGGTAACATGTTTTATCCCTTATGTTATGAGTAGTATACCTTCCATACAAATTGGGGAAAAAATAAGTGGAAGAAGTACATCAAGGACTTGGTCATTGTCGAATAAAGATAATGGGATTTTGATTAGGCCTAAAGTGAAAAAAAGGATTATTATTAAGAAAGGGTTTTTAAATAATTCGGTTGTAGAATGTAGGAAGAGGAAATTTAGAAGATTAAGTGAAGGAGAAGAAGTTCAGAGGGTCAATTGGAATTATTATAATGGGATGATTAGAAATAGAAGGAAAAATATTTATAATTCTAGTGTTGAATCCACGATAAGCACACCTTGAAAAAGAAAAGTAGGACTACATAAACGGTAGATGATCAATTAATTTTGTTTATAAAAAATATTTTGTTGTAATAAGATAGTATAAAAAGTTTAATTCTTTTTATAGTAAAAGTATACATAATTTACAAATTAGATTTTTTTCGGATAGATTATAGAGTAGATTGGAAATATTATATAGAAATAGTATGAACTAGTATACCATAAAATTATTAGCCCAGGTTGAACTATTTTGGAATATAAATCTTATTTTTTTTTACAGAAATGCAGGTTAGGAAATCACTTGAAATTAGAGTTTATGGACCACATCCAAATAGCCATTTGGCTTTTTATGAAAAGCAGGACAGGGCTTTTTTATGATATTGTAAAAAAAATCAAAAAATAAAAATATAACAATAAAATAGTGAAAATTTCAGGATAGGGATCTAAATCAAGATTTTCAAAAGGATCTTTGCGAAATAGATTGGATGATGATATATAACCGGTATATAAAGGTATACAAACAGATAATAATAAAATTATATCCAGAATTTTTCAACAATAGGCTCTATGCTTTTAGAGGATGCAAATTTAATCCTCAATCAACATAATAGTATTTAATACTGGTTTATCCATATTTAATCTCAGAGATGCTTTGATAATGACTTTTGGCCAGAATTTATTATAAAGAGAATGAGGTCTTTTAATCTTATAATAGTTTGGGATATTCAATATTTATAAAAATAAACCACAACCCAACTTAAAAAAATCATACTGATATAAATATTATTTATATTATAATCATTAGTTAATAAATACAAAATCACAAATCAATCCAAACCTAATCCATAAAATATTATCAACCCATCCATAAAATCAAAAAACCATTATTTTTTCTTCCAAAATTATTTCAAAAATCTCAAGTATTCCATCAATCACACATACCTTAAACCTAAGCCTAAAACTAATTTTCTATCTTTAAACATCTTCACAACAATTTCATAACCAAAAATATCAAATCCTATAAATAAGTACATTTACAAATAAATATAACCATGTCTGACTTATAGTAAGCTATAAACAGTGTTGAAATCGAAGCATTTACTTGGAACAAAGTAACCCATGACTTATTAGATTACGATTGTCACGATCTTGTCAAATCCAAAATTATATCACCTAATTCAGGGGCTATTTATAGGACAAGTAATAATTGTTTTTATTCAGCAATCCCTCAATCAGAAGATGTTTCCATGAGCCAAAACCAACGTTTATTAGTCCTTAATCGTAGAAGAGACCATTTTACAATAAACTCTGAATTAGATTCAGCAAACCCTGAGTTATGGAAAGTAGTCAAATATCTTCAAGACTCAAACGGATATGAGCTTAAAGAATCTGATACTTTAAAACTAGGTCGATTTGTCCTTAAAGTAAAGAAAATATTTGAAGGCTCAGGAAGTGATAAAACTCCAAATGAATCTTTACTATGTGAAGATATGTCAGAAAACTCCCCAGGTCAAGCTTGTAGAATTTGTTGTTGTGAAGAAGGAGAAGATGATAATCCTTTGATATCTCCATGTAAATGTATAGGAAGTATGAAAGTTATTCATTTATTATGTTTGAAAAAGTGGCTTGAAAGCAAAGTTAGCTGTAGAAATCTTGGTACTGTCAGTAGTTATTATTGGAATGATTTTATATGTGAATTGTGTAAAAGTCATTTTCCTGGGATTATAAAACATAAAGGTCGAGAATTTGAATTAGTATCAATAAAATACCCAAAAGCGCCTTATATGGTTCTTGAAGATGAACATAATGAAGAAGGTCAAGGGCAGACAATCCATATTTTAGATATAAAACAAGGAGAATGTGTTAGAATTGGACGTGGGCATAATTGTGATATAAGGTTAACGGATATTAGTGTTAGTCGAGACCATGCAAAAATTTCTTTTAATAAAGGGAGATTTTATTTACAGGATAATAAAAGCAAATTTGGAACCTTACTTAGGGTTAAAGAAAAAATTGTTCTTCAGCCTAGTCAGAATATTTCATTACAAGTTAATAGGACCATGTTAAAAATTTCTGTTAAGGTAACAACTGATTGGTGTTGTGGACCTTGTTTTGGTAGAGGGACAAAAGTGAGGAATTATGCTGGAGGAGATACAATACCACAATCACCAGCTTAAGGGATTATATAGATATATTATAATTAAAAGATAAGATTTTAAAATAGGTTTTGGAAATTTGGTTTATATGATAAGGTTTTTGATTGTTAGTTTTTGAAAATAGGATTTTTTTTTTTGTGGTATAGACTTTTTAAGGTAAGATTTTTATGATTAGAGATATAGTTTTTATAAAAATTACAATTTAAATAGGATAATAATAATATGGAATCTAGTGACGAAGATGATGAAAAAATGATAAAAACAGAAGAACCTCAGATAAATTCAGGAAAACTGACGAAGAAAAATACTTTGAAGAAATCAGGGAAAACTGACAAAAGCCCAGAAAAAATAGAGAGTCGTGATAAAGAAACTGAAAACTTTGTTGATGGGGAAATCGAAGAAGGACGATTTTATAAGGAAAATACCACTGAGAGGAGCTTAGAAAAACAGAACTCTTTTAAAACTAAAAATAAGAAAATTATACAGCAGATTCCTGATACAAATAATGAAAAAGATTATGATGAAGTATTAATGATTGCTAAAAAACCATCTAAAAATAGTGATAATGAAGAATATAAACAAGAAACATATGATGAAAAAAGGGCTTCAGAAATATCTAGTGATGAGGATGGGAAATTTAAAGATAATTACGAAAAAAACAAGAAAAAAAGTTTTGGCGTTGATCCAGGCAAAGATATGAAAGATGATGATGGCCTTGTGCTTGTGAATAAAAAAACACTAAAAAAGCAGGACACGAACCAAAACATTGATGAAGACGGTTTAGCTTCACTTTTAAACAAAAAAAACTCATTAAAAAATCCCTCGCCAGAAATAAAAGAGTCCTCTTTTGCTAATAATCAAAATATCAAAATACCTGAAGAAAGTAAAAATCATCCCCATGATGGAACTACTAAAAAAAAGCCAAAAAAACAAGAAATTATCGAAAATCATCAGTCAAGTAATACAGAAAATATTAAAAATCCTTTAAATACAAATGATGAACTCAAAATGTTTAAAGATACTTTCTCAGCAGATAATAATCAGAAATTTCTTGATAAAGAAGAACCACAAATGAATGAGAAAAAAAATAAGAAACCAAAAAAAGGTATGAAAAAATCACAAGATTCAAGTAGGTCTAATAGCAATAGTTCCCATTCATTAAGAAACAATAGTAAAGGACTTTTTGTTGAAGATAATGGGAAAAATTTTAAACAGGAACAACCAGAAAATTTGATTAATCGTTTATTTGCTAATGAAATTATGACTCATGATAATCCTATTGAAAATGTACCAGAATGTCCAGAAACCCCAAATCTTGGATCCCCGATAAAAGAGACAAAGTATAGTAAAGGGAATAAAGTGAATAAAAGTATTAAAGATCCTAAAGATAATAAAGATAATAAAGATACTAAAAGAAGTCAAGGTTCTGCATATTGGTCTAGAAACGAGTTTGAATTAGAAAATGAGAAACTTCGGGCTAAGGTTTTAGAATATGAAGAAATTATTAAACAACAAAGTGAAGAAATCAAAGAACTTAAAAAACAACTTGGCCAAAAAAATGAAAAACCCAAACGAATCGCATCACCAAAGTCTTCTGGGCATAATCCAAAGAAACCTGACGATATTTTTCTTAAGAAAAAAGCTGATCTTTTTAAAAATGAAGATATGGACTTTTGGAAAATTATTGATGATGGGCAAAGTAATAAAGAACCTCAACACCTTGAAGACATTGCTGCATTAAAAGATTTATGGATACTAAATATTGATTCTGGATCTGCACTTTATAATAATCTTTCAATGAAAAAACCTCAAGGTGTTAAATCAAATGCATTAACAAGAGTTGAATCAAGCAAAGGGGTAAATTCTAAAAGTCGTGTTTTACCTAAAATAGCTACANAAAGGGGTAAATTCTAAAAGTCGTGTTTTACCTAAAATAGCTACAAGACCTGATTTGAGAAGCATAAGTAAAAAGTAATTTATATAACTTGAATAGTTATTAATTACACAAATCGTAATCATAAAATAGCTATATTAAATTTATATTACATTTTTTACCTTAAGTTCTATCAATAATCATATATAAAACCTTATAATAATCCTATATGAAAAAAAAAGCACTTTTCTCTTTAATTTAAACCATATAATCTATATAATAATACATTATCTGTATATCACATGAAAATTTCTTTATATAATTAAATACCTTCTGTATTTTTGTATTTGATAACAATTCATAATACCCTTATTCTTTAGAAATCTTATATTGTATACTAAAGATCCCTATTTCAACAGAAAAACATACAATTTAATTATTCCAAAATGGAAAGAGACATATCCGATAGCTGTAGGGAAAAGGTAGAGACCGCAAAAACATATATCGAGCAGAAATATGCGAGAATCAAAGAAGAAGAAGAGCGTAAACGCAACGATTGGGACGAGTTTTATAAGAAACTCGGACAAATGAGTTTATCTACCACAGAGCAAGAAATAATAAAACAAGAAGTCCTACACAAAGAAGCTGAACTAATGCGTAAAAGTCGTCAAAAAATGACAGTCAAAGACTTTGAACCGATATCAATCATAGGTAAAGGAGCATATGGGGAAGTCAGAGTATGTAGGGTTAAAGAAACAGGTGAGATTGTGGCAATGAAAAAGCTCAAAAAAACCGAAATGAAAAGCAAAAACCAAGTCAAACATGTGAAAGCAGAACGAGACATCCTTGCCAAAGCTAACAATCCATGGATAGTCGAATTAAAATATTCATTCCAAGACCCAGAATACCTTTATTTATGCATGGAATATTTGCCAGGCGGGGATTTAATGACTTTACTTATGAAAAAAGACATATTTTCTGAACATGAAGCTAGATTCTATGCCGCAGAAGTTGTTTTAGCTATAGATTCAGCACATTGTCTTAATTATATACACAGAGATTTAAAACCTGATAATGTCCTCCTTGACACAACAGGACATATAAAGCTTTCAGACTTCGGTTTATGTAAATTTGCAGAAATCATCCCTAATAGTATCAAACTAAGAAGAAGTCAAGAAGACCCTAATTTACCCCAGCCATCTTTAGTGACAATTTCAGGTGATTTAACTAATCTTATAAAACAAACTGATAAATCCACATATAAACGTAGTAGGGAACTTGCTTTTAGTACTGTTGGAACACCTGATTATATTGCCCCAGAAGTTTTTACACAACAAGGGTATAATGAAACTGTAGATTGGTGGAGTTTAGGTGTTATTTTATTTGAAATGCTTATTGGATATCCTCCATTTTATTCTGAAGATTCATCTGTAACTTGTCAGAAAATAATATCTTGGAAAAAAGTCCTTAGAATCCCTCCTGACCCTGTTATTAGCCCTGAAGCTGTTGATCTTATATTAAAATTGTTAAGAGATCCTAATGATAGACTTGGATGTAGAGGTGTTGATGAAATTAAAGCTCATCCATTTTTTAAAAATATTGATTGGGAAAATATTAGGAATACAAATGCTCCGTATATACCTGAGATTAGAAGTGCTATTGATACTAGGCATTTTGATAAATTTGAAGAAAATGAACCGTTTTTTGGGAAAGTTATGGAACCATTGTCGGCTGGTAGGAGAGATATGGATTTTGTTGGGTATACTTATAAGAGAGGAACGCAAAGGAATAGTCTTGTTATAGCACTACAGGAACTTGAAGCTATGAAAGCTAGTGAGTCGAGTAGGAATGTTAAGAGTGGTAAGTAAATTAATTTAAAGCTCTGTTATTCATGAGCTTTTAATCTTGCATACTAAAAACATATCAATTTCCCTTCGTTTTCCTTCCCAACCCAAATCTTCTAATCATTAAAAATTTTTAATTCTACAATCCTCCAACAAAAACTCATACACTCCTCTTAACCTTTCTCTATTCACAAATTCCTATAAAACCTAAAAGCCTGAAACTATTCTTATAATAAATTTCTCTAATCGTGTAGAATTTATTCATAAATATGAAGTTTTTAGTGGCATTCCTATTCATCACTTCCAATGTGTTCTCTCAATCATTTCCCGAAAATGAAGAACTCTCAGTGATGACTCAAGAAGAAATCGACTATGTAAACTCCCATCAATCATTATGGATTGCAGGACACACTTGGGTGTCTTCAATGAAACTTCGCGAAGCCAAAGTTTTTATCCCTGAATCTGAACCTATATCACATTATTCATCAATCCAATCTGAAAACCTGTCTCAAACAGTACCAATCCCAGCAACTTATATGGCAAATGCAACCTGGCCAGTTTGTGTTACCCCAATACAAAATCAAGGAGGATGTTCTGCAAGCTATGCTTTTGCTGCAACAGCTGTAATGAGTGAACGTGCTTGTATTAGAAGCATCAGATATGCAGGAGTTCTTTATTCATCACAAAATGCTATGGCATGTTCTACAACAACATCTCAATGCTCTGGTGGAACAGCTTATAATCTTTTTAATTGGATACAACAAAATGGTATTGGTTTGGCAAATTGTCAAGCTTGGACTGGTAGTACAACTTGTTCAGATATTTGTGATAATGGGACTCCAGTTACTTTGTTTTATGTTAATAATATAGTTCAATTCTCAAATTCTACTGGAATTCAGAATGCTATTATGGCAGGTGGGGCTGTAACATCTTCAATGACTGTGTATAAAGATTTTACAAGTTATATTAGTGGGATTTATGTTTGGACTTATGGTGGACCTATTGGCTCACAGACAGTAAAAATTTTTGGATGGGGTGTTAATGGAAGTACTAATTATTGGGTTTGTAGTAACTCGTGGGGCACTTCTTGGGGTATGCAAGGATACTTCCAGATCCAATTCGGCCAGTGTAAAATTGATTTACTTGGTGTTGGAGCATCAGCGATGAATTAACTTAGTTATAAACTTATGGATTAGGTTTATTGCTCGTTATTTTTTGAGCTAATTTTCTTTGTATGTACATTTTTAGTGTTTTTTTAAATTTTATATAAACTAAATGGATGAAGAAATTGAAGAAGAGATCTTTGTAGAAGATGATGAAGATAATCAAATGGACTTAGAGTCTGAAGATGAATTTGAAATCACAGCTTTTGGACAAAGCGCTGAAGAGGATGTGTTTGATACAATTGTTGGAAGACTTGAAGATATTGTGATGTCAAGTGAATTTAATACAATACAAGACAGATTTGTTAGGGCATATTGTTCAGAATTTACATCTGATGAAGAGAATAAGTTGATATATATGGATATATTTCAGAAATACCAAAGTGAAATTGAAAAGTATATTGAAACTCGGCTTAGAGATGTTGATATGAGTCAATTTACTAGAATGCTTATGCAAAGACAGAATGAAATTGATGGGCCATTGTTTGAAATGTTGCTTAGTTTTAGTGATTTTCAGGTGTTTAAAGAACTTATGTTGAGTTATAATAATGTGAGTGACTTAGAAGTTGCCGGGACTGCTTCGATTATATATACTGATGAAGTAGTTGATGGTGATGAAATTGCCGACTTTCAAGGACTGATTATCACAAATGTTAAACGTAAATAATTATAGAAACTGAGTTTTTGGGTAAGGATAATTTCTAGTAGAGATAAGATTTTTATTAAAAAGAGAATTTAATAAGTTTATATAAGGGATTATTGAGTTAATAGTTTATGATAAGAACTTAAAGGGTTATTTATAAATGAGTTACAATTCTTTAGGAGTTTTGTTTTTTTGTATGTTCTCAGATGATTTGTATATTTTAAGTATAAAAATATTGAGAAACTACACCTTTGTCAATAACATGATTTTTTTTGTTTTCAAAGATCGTGAAAAAAATATCTAAATTTCTGAGTCTACATAAACTTCATGAGAAAATCGCAATAAAATCATAAACTTCAACACAAAAGTATATAAACTAGCTTATAATATTCTTCGCCTTTTTTATTTTACGCAGGCTAGCCTGCGTCTTTTTTTTCACCCTCTATATCTAAGTCAATCCATACCTAAACTCACCCAATCCTGATCTTCATCAAGCTTCTAATCAATTTCATGGTTCTGATGTAATATAAATGTACTCAGAAGAAAAAAGAGTCTACAGAGGTCTGTCAAACCAAGGAGCGACCTGTTATATGAACTCTCTCCTTCAATCACTCTACATGACCCCAGAGTTCAGAAATCGTATCTACAGCTGGCAATACGATCCAGAAAGACATGATGAAAAGATTGACTCAATCCCATACCAACTCCAACTACTCTTTGGTTCCCTTCAAACCTCAAAATCCTCATACGCTGACACAAAAGGTTTGACAAAAAGCTTTGGTTGGAACACAAAAGATAGTTTCGAGCAACACGACGTTCAAGAATTCTGCAGAGTACTTTTTGACGCTATAGAAAAAAGTGTCCAAGGAACACCTGAAGAAAATATGATAAAAAAACTCTATGAAGGGAAAATGATAGACTATGTCAAATGTTCAAATTGTAAAAACGAATCAAGGCGAATTGACACTTTTCTAGACCTGTCTTTAACTGTAAAAAGCAAATTCGACAATATTTATAATGATTCTATAGAAAAAGCTCTGTATACTTTTATAAAACCTGAAATTCTTGATGAAGGAAATAAGTATTTTTGTGGGCATTGCAATAGTAAACAAGATGCTGTTAAAGGTTTGAAATTTGAAGAACTTCCTTATATATTGGTTGTCCAATTAAAAAGATTTGATTTGGATTATGAAACTTTTCAGAGAATAAAACTTAATGATAGAGTTAGTTTTCCTACAATTTTAAATGCTAATTCATTTGTTGGGGATGTAAAAATTGAGGAAAGCATGTTTAAACATCAGGAAGAAGTACGCGGAGATTTGAATAAACAGAATTTTGATGTAGGGTTTAAGTTTGATATTGATAATGTGGATAAAAGGGAATTTAAAGTGTTGACTAGTAAAAATACAGAATCGATTTTCGATGACTTTGAAAAAAAACCAATGAAGAAAGATAAGATTGTTAAGGAAAAAATCATTGCTAGGGAGACTGAGTTGAGGAAGGCTAAGCAAATTGCTGAAATTGAACTTTATAAGAAAGATGGAGAGTATGTTTATGAGCTGTTTTCTATTATGATTCACTCAGGCTCAGCAATGGGTGGACACTATTTCGCCTATATAAAATCCTTTGAAGATTCAAAATGGCGTAACTTCAACGACTCAAACGTCAAAGAAATCGAAGAAAAAGAAATCATCAACGTCTTTGGAGGTGAAGCTTCATCAGGTTGGGGAGGTTTCTACTCAACAAATGCTTATCTTCTTATGTATAGAAAAATCCAAAACGAAAATCTACAAATTGTCGAAGATTCAAAAATCCCATTCAATATTACTGAAGAAATAAAAGTTACTAAAGCAGATGATGATGATGAAAGGGATTCATATAATTCATATACATTCAAAATTTTCTATGGGAAAAAAGATGCAACGATTAATATAAAAAAAGATAAAACTTTCAAGGAACTTACAGCTTTGGCTATGAAGAAATTTGAAATAAATGAAAATGAAAATATTAGGCTTAGAGGGTATATGCAATATTATGATCTTTTACAAGAGGTATATGATGATAATAAACTTATATCTGATCTTGGATTTTTTAATTATAAAATCCTTGCAGTTGAAACTAAGAAAATCGATGAAGAGTGGCCTCCATACGACCCCAACGAAATAATAGTCAAAGTGAATGTTTGGACTTCAGAAATCCAAGACCCAGGTTTAACAATCGAAGAAAAAACTTCCAACCCGAAAAAAATCGGTGTAAACAAAAAAGGAACAGTTGCCGACATGCAAAAAAAATTTGAAGAAAAACTAAACATCCCTGCTGAAAAGCAAAAAATCTTCAAAAAATCCTATACCGGGATGTCAACATTTTGTGAGCAAGTAAACAATAGTTTTAACCTAGAAAAAATCCTAGCAACAGCAGGAATCTACGACGGAAGTACTCTATTCATTGAAGAATCAGACAATACTCTAACAAAATCTAGATGGCAACAACAATTTGACATAGAATCTAAGCGATGCACAATAAAATTTAATAATCCAAATGATAAACCAAATGAATACAAATATATAGAATGTACTCATTCTGTAGTATTAGAATTTGAGAGTACAATTCAAAACTTAAGGGATTTAATAGCAAAAAAGCTTAATATTTCTCCTAATAGTTTTATTATGAAACGTGGAGGATCATCAGCTATGGAATTAAAAGATCCTAATTTAAAACTTATTCAAGCTAATTTGAGCAATTATAGCCTTATATATGTAGAACTTGGTAAACCTACAGGGCCAAATCAGCATAGGTATGTTTTTTCTATGGGACATTTAGCTAGGGATACAGAAAAAGATTGTACTTGTTATGTGTTTTATGAGCTTTTTGATAGACCAGTAGATGATCAAATTAAAGTTGGAGAACTCAAAGCTAAACTGATCTCAGTCCTACAAAAACGTTACCCAACTCTAAATATTTCTCATAACAAAACCCGTATTAGAGAAAGAAATAGTGACAGGCTTTCAAAAATCCTCCTCGATAATGAAAGCTTAAATTATTATATAATGTACGATAGAAAAGGTTTATGTCTTGAACTTCTTGATAAACCTGATATTCAAGAAATAACATATTCAGATATGATCATATTAGCTAAAAGATGGTATCCAAATACTTGGACTATTTCTGACTGTAGAGAAATTATTATTAAAAAATACTCAACAATTGATGAATTCGGGAAAAAACTAGCTGAAGCTTTTGATATAAAAGTAATTTTTATATAGTCAGAAAATGTTATGGCAGCTAAAATTTCTCAAACTTGGGGATTTAAAAGAATTGATTTGAAAACTGAAAATTTTTATAGAACTCACAATAATATGTATGGAATTGGGAGCATGCCTTGGTATATAAACATGGATGGAACTTTTTTTTTGTAATTTTAATATAGTGTTAAAGATTCAGATGATGAGATTAGAGAACTTACTAGTGATGAGAAAAAAAAATATGAAAGACATACTGAGAGTTTTAGTATAAGTTACAAATATGAACCACCTAAAGAAAAAGCTGTAAAGATTAATGTTAAAAATGCCAAAGGGACACATGCTGAGGAAAATAATGATAAAGGGAAGGGTAATGATGAAGAGATTGAGAAGAAAATGATGGAGATTAAGATTGAGGATAAGGATGAAGATATTGAGAAGAAGATGGAGGAAATTAAGATTTATGATAAAGATGAGAAGGAGGATGATGATGATGTAGAAGAAGTTAGGTTAGATTAGTTAATGATTGACTAGTGATTTGCTTTTACTTTTTTATGTAACAGAGGTATATGATTTGAGTTATAAGAATACATTTTTAGTTACAAATATTAACCTTCCTTTTTATTTATCCTCTATACATTTAATAAAAGTTTTAAAATCCCCACAAAAATTATTGTAACCTAAACTATTCCTAAAACTCATATTAACAATAAATATATTTCACAATTTATATATCTATAAATACCAAATAAACATCATCAATTTATAATCTTCCCATATACTTTTCACATAATTCTAATTCTAATCCTAAACCTAAATCCTCATAATTTAAAAATCAAATCTAATTCCCATAACTTAAAATAAAACCTCATCCTAAGAGTCAACAACCAAACAAACATACGCTGCGTTTTCCATAAACCCTGTACTCAAAACATAATTTCCAACTCTAGCCACAGCTTTAATCCCTTTTATATCTTTTTCTTGCATAAACAATCTTCTATGAGTATACGCTTTCCCTTGTTCTTTATTAATTTCAATAGCTCCAGCTGGAGTATTTCCACTAAATATCATCATAGGCCAAGGTATAGCTGATCCATAAATTTTCCCAAAAGTCTTAGAATAAAACAATCTTTCTGCTCTATCACGTAAAGATATTCTTGAATCATAACTTAACCCACCTCTTGGAGTTATTGTATAAACAGCAACTTTATTATAATCAATTGAAGAAAACGAGACAATTATGTTATTTTCTCTATCTTTTATAATACTTGGTATAGAATGACTTTTTTCTGTAGCTTCAATAGTGCAATTAGTAAAAGAATTCAATTTAAATGGGCATTTATAAACACCTGCTTCATGTTGTTGGACTATATTTTGATAAAAAGATTTGATGACTGATGTAAAAGGATAAGGTTTTGAGTTTTGTTCTAAAGGTATTGATGAATATTGGGATAAGTAGATGTTTTCATTATGTATGACTAAATCACCAAATGTTCCCCCGACTTGGGTGTCAAGAAGAATGCTACCTTTGTATATTGCCCTAAAGTTGGAATATATGAAGACTTCGACTCGTGATCCGCCATGATTAAAAGCTTGGTTGAGGACGTAGATTGTGTTGTCTTGATAGAAAATTCCGAATGGGAAGAACCAAATGTCGGATGGGAAGCCTGACAGTTGAATCTCGACGAATTTTGGAGCACCGTATGCTAGGTCAAGTACTCTAAGAAGTCTACCACGAGATGCTGTATCAGGACCACTTCCAAAAATACTTGACATATCGCATTCTGCAGCAATAAGCTCCTCTGAATCGAATTCATCAAAGTCAACAATATTCTTATCAATACCAACCACCTTACATTTCTCTGTATGATGATAAACCACATCCTTATCCAACTCAAAAATCCTATTGCTCTGCACCCAAAAAACAGGCACAAATGCTACAAGTAGCGATAATATGATTTTTTTCCACATTTACACGTGTTTTAATCCTAAAAAATATACCATTTCCAATAAGCCAAAACATATGGTTTTTCATATAAAAAATGTTTAGTCTTTATTTAAAACAAAAAAAAACTCAAGCTAATCTTGAGAAAGAAACAAAAGATATGATGATGTCAAAAAGAAAGAACAAGGATTTTATGGTCGAGAGATATAATAAAAGAATAAACAGTAATGTTTTAGCTTTAGTGTCAAGTAGAAATGAGACTCCTTTAAGAAGTATAAGTCCATTTACTAGTCGGCGAGATGTGTTTAAAAGTAGGACAAAATATTTTAAGAAATTACCTGAGAAAATTAGAGGTTATTCAAGTTCTCCTAAAGAAGCTTTTGTATTACGTCCAAGAGACAAAATGAAAGAAATACAGCCTAATTTGAAATTTAGACTTGTTGGGGATGAAAGGTTGAAAGAAGTTATTGAAATGCAAAGACCAGTTTTTAAGACATCAGAATATCCTGTTAAAACTTTACAAGAAACTAATCAGGATTTTCAGCAAGGATTACAAGGAGGGAAGATTATATATGGTTATTATCATTATAAACTACCTATTAAAACTATTGAAAGTTTAGCAATGGATTTACATAGTACAAAACGTTTTGTATCAAAGGATGATTTATATAGAAAAAAAGAATTTGATGATTTTGAAGATAAGAATGTGGAAAGTATTGATTATAGTGTGAATAATGAAGATGTTGTTAATATGTGCTCTGGAGTACTGGGAAGATATGGAGTTTGGAGGAATAAGAGGAAAGGAAAGACCCCGAATGTTTTTCGGTGATTAGATACTTTTATTTGTCATAGTTTTTAAAAAGTAATTATAGAAAAATTGTATGATTTTATAAGGAATTGTATTTTTATATGAGAAAGTTTTGGAAGGTTAGATATGAGATGATTTTATACTTTTCTACAACAAAATTGATAAAATCTTATCATATAACCCTTAACTTTACCCATACTAAACATCAATTCCTTTATTTATCATTAAATCTATACACTTTTACATCTAATCACTTCACTTCTATTATAAATTCTATTAATTATATCTTTTAGTAGCGTTTTGGATTTTCTGCGTCTCATTGCCAAGCTCTTTCCAAACTGCTTTAAGTAGCTTCGTAGCATCCTTCCAACACCTTTTAATCTCTTGATTGCTCTTAGTAAGCTTAATAATCTCTTTCTCTTTCTTCACAATTTCTTCTTTCAACTTATTATTTTCCTCTTTATTATTTTGTACCCATTCCAAACTTGTTGATTTTTTCCAATCTTGTAAAGCATTCTTTTTCTCAATCTTTAACTGAGCAACAACTAATTCCCTTTCTTTTTGTAACTCAGTAATAGCTTCATCACATTGATTAATAATCTGATTCATTCTTCTATTATTCTCTTCTTTCATCCTTTCAACAAATTCTCTATGTTCTCTTTCCATTTTCTTAATAGTCTCAACTTTATCTTTAAACATCTCTTGTAACCTCTCTTCTTTTTCAGTAAGTCTCAATTGTAAAGTTGATCTTTCACTTCTTAATGCAATAACTTCCCTTTCAGTTTCAACAAATCTTATCATATAATCCCCAGAGTCTTCTTTTTTTTGTTGTTTTAGGTTTTCTATTATTTCTTCAGAGACTTTTTCTTTTTCAGTTAAAGCTTGGACTTTTTCATTAAGAATTTTTTCTGTGATTTCTCTTTGACGAAGCTGGAGATCTTTTTCATTTATTAAGTTTTGGAGGGTCATTGATTGTTCACGACATTCTATAAGGCGTTGATAAGTTTGATCTTTTTCTTCATAAAGTTTTTTAACTTCACCCATGAGGTTTTCTTTAACATTTTTTAGTTGTTCAAGTTCGTAGAAGCATTGTTCGTATTTTACTTTATCATTTTGAGCGTTTGATACATTTTGGGAGAATACTTGGAACTGGGATCCTAAAGCTACTAGTTGGGATTCGAGTTGTTTAAGTTTGATAGTGGTTTCAACTTTACGTTGACAGAGTTCTTCATTAAGCATTTGACTGGTTTCTTTGTAGGCTTTAGATTTCGCTTTAGCTTTCAACAACTTATGTTGCATTACAAGCTTTTCTCTACGTGCCTGCTCAATATCATGGTTTCCAGTCATCCTCCTATTATCTCTTCTAACTTCTAATGGGGTTCTACAAACATCTTCTAATTCAGATAATTTACTAAAAACCATCGAGTCTTCACTGTTTTGTGGTGACTCTTGTCCACGTCCTTCAAACTCTAAATCCTTTATTTTACTTTCAGCCATGTAAATTTTTTCTCTTAGTTGCTCGATTTCACTTTCTTTCTTTTTCATTTCTTTTTTAAAAGTTTCAACTTTATAATTTGCATTTTCTGTATTTTTCCTTTCGTTGGCTAGATCATTTTTTAAAACTTTTATTTCCCTTTTAAAAGTGTTTATACGTTCTAGCTCCAAATCTTTCATTTCTAATTGTTCTTTTAGTTCATCGTTTTGCTTTTGGACCTCTTGCATTTTGATTTTTATATCAGAAAGGGTTTCGATACGCTTTTTGTATTGCTGCAAGGTTTTTTCTGCTTGGCTTAACTGATAGATTTTTGAGGTGGCTACATCGAGTTCATCACGAAGTTTTGACATTTCTTTTTCTGATGAGGCTTTGACATCATTTAACGAATTTGTCAACTGCATAACTTTATTTTCTTTTTCAGCTAATGCCAATTCCAGTTCATTCGAATCAGCTGAAAACTCAGTCAAATACATCCTCGACTTTTTACTAATCTCATTCCTCAAATCCGTATTTATCAGTTGAAACTCATCTCTTTCCTGTGTGATTTTTTGATTCGTAGCCTTAAGTCCCTTAAGTTCATCTAAAAGTTCCTCAATCTGCACCGCCATCCTCTGTTTTTCCGTCCTCAAAATGAGTACTTCCCTATTTTCTACTTTTATATTTGGATCCATAAGCGGACTATCCCCTTCGCCAAGTACTTTTTGTATAAAAAACATAAACTGCGTCTGGCATTCTTCATCCATATCCATGATTTTCTTAATAAACTCCTCCTTATATGGTGAGTTTACAATAGCATAAACAACAAGTTCAAGTAAAAAAAGTAAATCTTTAGGTTCTTCTTTCCGGGCAATTCCAGAAAGGTCTACAGCATCAAAGCGTTTGTATGGGATTTTCAATTCTTGATCTATATAGCTTATTAATGACTTTTTAAGTTTCTTAAGGTTAGCAAGGCGTAGTGCCCAATTGTTTTGTGGTTCAGGGCTTAAGCATTCTATATCGAAATATTCAGAGTTTCTATATAAAACTCACACTCTAGACATGAATTCAAAGAGCAAAAGTCCATCTGAGAGCTCTGAGATTTTTTCGCATTTACGACTTAGTTGGCAACTGTTTATCTATATGGATTTTACCCATTCGACTATGGTTGACTGGAGCTCCATATTTTGAATATTAGGTTTATTATTAGTTCATATTTAAATATAGTTTATAATGTTGATAAGAGTATAAAATTCATTTGATTTAATAGGAATTGAAGCTTATAAAGGATTTGATTTTGGGTAGAGGGTTTAGAATTACTATTAGATTTTAGATGTGGCTTTGTTATGCATTTTTTGTTAGGGTTTATTTGTAGGTTTTATAAGTTTTATGATTTTTTTCTTTGGATTTTTTGTAGTATTATTTAACGGTTTTCTTTAAGTTTTTGAGCTTTTCTTTGAGTTTTCGTGTGCTTTTTTGTGTTACTTTGAATGTTTTGTAGTTTTTTGGATTTGGATTTTCAGGTGTTTGAGGAGTTATTTTAGGCTGATGTTGACGATTTTTTAGCCTAGGGTTCTGAAGATTTTTTTGGTTTTCTTTTGATTTCTTTGAAATATAGTTTTTTATTTTTTGGTTTAAGGTGTTGTAGGAACCAAGAGCTTTTTCTTTCATTTGCTCAGAGATCTTTTTAGTACACCTGAACTGTATTGTTTTATGTAGGCCTTTGTTCTTTTTCTACAAAGTTTTTTTGTGTCTTTAAAATTTTCGAGACCTGATTCTAAAAACCCTAATCCTCATCCCCATAATCAAAGCAACATCTATCCTCAAACATTATTTTAATCTCCCTATATACATCTTTAGCATCTATATCTTATAAAACCTAATAACCATTTGGCAAAATTAATACTTAAATACATAAAAAATTAATGACCCAAACCAAAACTTAGTAGTTGCCAATGCTTTTATCAAAATAGTTAAAATTAGATAAACCAATCTATACAAACCGATTTGTGCATATTTCCTATCTATAGACAGTCTTTTTTTGTACAACATATCGTCTTAAATTTTTAAATTTAGGGAAATAATTCACTTCTAAAAACACAAAAAGGCATTTTTTCCCATCAAAACATTATCATCTAAATTTTCCATGAATCAGCAAGACAATTAAAAGTTACAACATCAGATTTTATAACCTCATCTATAATTTCTTCTTTACCTACAGTTTCAGGGTATATAAAAAAAGTTTCGTATATCATAAAAATATGTAGTAAATCATAATTAGATTACTGCATATTAGACTTATTAATTCTTGATTCTAAATTTTATATAAATTCTTCGAAATACACAAATGGGACTTTGTTTTGTAGTATCAATCAAAAGAATTAAGTATTTCTAGAGTTAAAATTTCTTGAGAATAAAAAAAGAAATAAACAAGATCAATAAGTAAAATAATAATACAATTATCAGTCTAATGAATTTTTATAATTTCCTTTAAAATCATAAATTATCTATAAAATTGTTCTTTAACCACACCTAATCCATATTAAAAATCCAATCAATAAGTAATTTTATTACCATACTTAAACAGCAGCATGAGCATTTTATTTCTAAACTCCGGCATAATCTCAGGCCTGACCTGTAAATCCTTACATACCGCAGCTTTAAAAGCTTGCCTCAAAACATAAACTGCTGAATCCATATGTTCATAAGCTTCAAACTCATTAATCCTCTCATACTCCAATCTTTGCCATCTTGTGTTTTCAATATCTTTATTTTCATTAAGTTTGATTTCCCTCTTCAACAACGCAAAAAGCTGTGTACAAATCAAATTGTCATTTTTCTCAATACCAATTGGATCATAATACTTCGCTGATTTCCCTTTGATATTCACAATAAGTATAGTCCAATATCCAACAAATACAGGGAAAATCAGATAGCTAAATATAAATTACTCATAACCCAATAAGTTTTTTTTTAATCTACTAGGTAAAGGGCATCCAACTTGAAAAAGATACTTACAATATTTTGTCCCAAGACAATAAATACTTTCTTTAACTTTACGTTTTTTAAGCCGTTTAGTGTTTTTGAACTTTATGCACTTGAGACAAGCATCAATAACAATATCAGGCAAAGCTTTTCCAGGCTGGAAACAAGTCAATTCAGCCCTGCTAAGCTGAAAACTTCCAACTGATACAAGTACTTCTTCTCCAGATTGTGTTGAATCAAATATAAGATTGAGTAAATCATTATTAAAAGACTGCTGATTTCGAATATATTCATTAATAATGGTTTTGTTACGATCTACGACAATTTTGCTATCATTTGTCGTTGTGTCTGCAGTTCTTGTTGCTGAAAGTGTTACGGATAATGCATATTTCATGATATCAGCTTGATCAACTCTAATGAAACTTGGTAGCATAGATGTTTTTATCGACCTTAATGATTTGATTTTTTCGATAGGTTTGATATGTTTGTATCTGCCTGGGTTTCTTATTGGTGAACCAGCTCTACTTCCCATTCGAGCACCTGGAGAATAAACTCGAATATTTGGGGAACCTGTCCTACCTCCGAGGACTCGTGGGGATGTACCTCTTGGAGATCGACACCTTGGGGAGATAACCCTTTTTTGGATAACTTTTGGGGAAATTGTACGTTGGCTAAGATTGTTTGGGGTAATGTAACGAGGAGGGCTTCTCATATCAATGGAAGGGGTCTTGGAAGTTGAGTGTTTTTTCATATTTATTTTGAATTGCCTGAAGAGTTTATTAGTTAATTTTTAAGAGGAAAATACTGTTTTTTTGGATAGGCGAGGAAAATGGTCGGAGTTTTTAGGGTTTTTTGAAGGATATGTGAAGATAGGGTTTTATGGGTTTAAGATTGGCTGATTGTTGTTGAATGATAGGCTTTTTTGTGTGAAGATTGGGTTATTGTTTTTGATTATGCTAGATAGATTTAGGGATGTTAAATTGTGATTATAAACAAAAATAATGGTAAGGGTAATTTGAATGCTTATGGGATATAAGGGAAATTGGAGTTTTTATTTTGCGTAAATGATGTGAGTATTGTTGGTATTGGGGATAAATGTTTTATAATTATATTCTATAAGGTTGTTATATAATATTTAGTGTAAAAATCAAAGCTAAAACTTAGAATTAATTTTGGTTGTAGCCAAAAATTAATGATAATCATTTTTTGCAATTAAAGTAATTCTAAGATCATTCTTAAAAGTTTTAATCATACTTAAATTTCAATAAAAGTATCAAAATTTATATCTTTATGCGTCTAAACTATTTATACAAAAAAAAGCAGAAAATATAACCTATAGTCTCCTATACAATTTTTCCTGTAAAATTATATCATTATTATATACAATAAAATAAATTGTCAACTATTTTCCCTTTATATTCACAAAATCCTAAATATTCTCATTTCTTATATCATACAAAAGCATCCCTCCAAATCGAAACCTAGCATTCCATTATAAAAAACTCTGCTAAAAAATCTAAGTCTTTTAAAACCACAATAATAATTTGACAAATTACTAAACCTATTCTAACTAAGCATTTTAAAAATTTGATTCCATCTTCCTTTATTCTGTATATTTGGTGGGGCAAAAATGCTTGGAGGAAAGTTAATAAATGCTGTATGTATATTTTCAGGGTACATACTAATTCCACATTGCATTAAAAAAGTTGAAAAAGGTAATGACAAATCATCAAAAAAATCAAACTCATTATGATCCATATCTTTAGGTAATATTAAACTACATGGCCCTGAACAAGCTTCATGTAATCTATGAGAGTTTTCATATGGGATTAAAGTATCTTGTTGACCATGAATAAAAAAACTTGGGCATGTGATTTTTGACATAAGCTCAAGATTGTTAAAACGTTCTTTGACAAGCCAAACAGCCCAACTACCAGCAATACTTTTGACAACTGATCTTATTGATGTGTATGCTGACATTAATAATAAAGCTCCAGGATTAAATTTTGAAGCCAGCCAGGTGGCTGGCCCTGATCCTATAGACCTTCCAAACACAAACAGATTACGAGAGTTTAGCTTGGTTTCTTCAACAAGGTATTTTACAATATTTTCTGCATCTCTTAGGACTTGATTTGCGTCTGGCTTACCTGGGTAAATTCCATAGCCAGGATATTCAACAGCAATAACATGCACCATAAGTGTAGATCTTAAATGGTCCATTAGTTCATAAGTTAAGCCGATATCCTCTGCGTTTCCATGAAAATACAATAAAACCTTACTAGATCCCCTAGGACAAGATAAATACAAACATGGTATTGAAGGTTTATCTGACAAATCAACCCTGGGTATCCAAATAGTCTCTCCAGGAAAAGTACTATCATCATAAGAAGAAGTTGGTGCAGGGAACAAAACGCTATTCAATTCCATTTTTTACATCAAAAAACTTTTTTTAATATTAAAAAACAACAAAGTTATTTAAATCAAAGGTTTTTAAATAGAGATTCAAGCTCATTATTTTTATCCCTTCTATCTTTCAAATCACTTTTCTCTAGTCTATCTTTTCTTTTATATTTTTTCTCTTTATCTTGCTCTTCATCAATCCTTGGAAGTTCTTTTCTCAATTTATTTTCCTGTTTTCTCATAACTTCTTGTGTATTTTTAACAGTCTCTTGTTTATTCTGCATAAGAGAAGCTACAGTTGTTGGCCTAGACGATACTCTTGAAGCTTGACTTCTAAGTTCTAAAAATTTCATAAGTTCTTCTTTTTCCTGTTTGATTTTCTCTTCTTCTTCATCTAATTTCTTAAGTTTTTCATAAGCTTCTTTTTGGCTTATCGTCGAAAACTCTGTCTTTTGCGAAGTTTTTGAAGGTCCTTTAGATGAAACAATACTTCTACCTGCAATACTCCCAGCTGTAGACCTTTTAGAATCCAAGCCTTTGATTCTTCCAAACATTTTTTCATACCTTTTGATGACTTCTTGAATCCTTTTTTCTTCTTCTTCATCATTTTTCTCTTGCTCTTCGGGGTTTACTTCACCTTGAGGATCTTCAACGTTCTCATTTAGACCTTGATATTTTAGGGTTTCTAATTCTTTTTGAAGTTCTTTTAATGTTATATCCTCTTGCCAACTATCTTGTAATTGTTTTTTTACCGAAACTCTTTTAGCTTCATGTTTTCTTTCTTCAGATTCAAGCATCAGTCGAGCTTTGTCTAGACGAATCCGATCTTCATTTTCTTCTTGGATTCTAGCTTCTGCTTTTTGACGATTTTTTTCAGCGACTTGTGCATCGAGGATTTCTTTTAGAGTTGGCTTATTACCTTCATTTTCTAGAAGCATTAGATATTTATTGTAGTCGTCTGAATTCTTGGAACGAACAGCGGTGTTTAGTAAGGCTGTAATTTTGCCTATGCGTAATTCTTTTTCATTCATAATGACAGTTATAATGCAATGATAATATAGAGTGAAAAAAAAAATTAAAGCTTTTTTTGGTTGTGTTGTGGGAGGATTTTAAAGAGTTAAGAATATGTTTAAAGAATAAGTTAATATAATTAAGGGAAAAATTAGGGTTTGATTATAATAAAATTGAATGTTAAGAATAGTTTATGAAGATTTATTTTATAGTCTTTATAACTTGAGTATGAATGCAAGTGGCTGATAACAAATTGAAAAATTGTTGTAAAGATGTGCAAAACTGAGAACAAAAATATGATTAACTTAGTTTACTCAATTAAAAAATCTAAGACTTAATTAATCATAACCTCTATGCTTGCTGATTGCGCATCCACTTAGTTCAACTATATCTTTTCCACCTAGACAAGCTCCTCTCATAAGCGAAACATAAAATCTCTCTCTTGTTCTATTAATAAAGGCAAATCTTGTTGAATATTCTTCTCGAGATAATTTTTCAGTTGAAGATAAAAAGAATTCACAAACACTTTTATTAAGAAATCTGTGTCGATCTCCAAAAAATTGTATTTCAAAAATATTCCCTGCTTCACTAAGTGGTATATTATCAATAATTGTTTCAGGGGTTGGACAATTTCTTGAGTCCTCCCAAGTTAGGCATGAAATTCTTCGAAAATAATAACAGAGTTCATGAAGTAATACATAAAATATTGCTGCTTTATTCATTACTGGACAGCCAGTTTCGAAAAGTTTTATATATATTTTTCTATCATAAGTTGTGAAACCATCAGCTCCATACCACTTAAAGATTTGATTTTGCACTAGAACAGTTTTTTTTAAAGTAAAATCAAGTAAAAGATTGAAAGTATTTTCATCAACATTGCATAACCCTTTCAAGTATTCTATAAATAAGGAATTGTTAGAAAGAAATCCTATAAAATCATTAAAATAATCATCAAAAGTTTTAATTTCTGTTACTGCGTTGTTTCTCCAAAATGAAATTTCTGAGACTAAAGTATCTATGCACTTGAAATCTGTGAATATTAAGAAACCTGAAATATTGAATGACTTTAATTCATTAGAAGCAATAATTTTTTTCAAAATATTAGTAAGTTCTATAAATCGTGAATACTGAAAACTAAATAAAATCTTTTCTAAATGGACTGAATTGTGCATCCCTAACAAAAATTTTAAAACAAGTGCAGCAAGAACTTCTTCAGTTATAACTGGGTATTCTAATGGCCTATTCCAAAATCTTAAACTTAAAGGTTCTAAAACTGAGATTATTCTCTCTAAAATCTTTTTTATTTTTTTACTGAATTTTTTTTTGTGATCAGAAAAAGGTATTGAAGGATCTAAGCTTTCTAAAGGGATAAGTATTTTATCCTCAATCAACTTAGCAACATTTAATGCTGGTGTGTCCAAGTTTTTAAGCTTAGAAAAGCTTTGAAAATAATTTCTGGCTAAAATTTTATTATAAAAAGAGAATGGCTTTATATTTATAATGATCATTTCGGATATTCAATATTTATAAAGAACCCAATCGCTTCATAGTTATTAAGATTTGTAGTTTTGTATATGTATTTAGAAATGAAGGATTTCCAAAATTTATGATACCTATAAAATGCTTTTTATCTATAAACTCTTGTGGGCTTAAGTATTCCAAATCACCTAAACATAAACTGAATCAGCAACAGAAGCCAAGATATTTACATCTAATACATTGCAACTTAACCTTTTTAAAGTTCTTATATGTAAAGATTTAAATATATAGTGATTTGTGAGCTAAGAAAAACATTTTATGAATATTTTAGTAATTATAGAATAAATAGAAGCTGTAAATTCTATAACTTTTAAGGGCTTTTACAATTTGATAATAAAATCTTATTGTGCCAAGACATTCATTACAGGTTTAAAATTTAAAGGTGTATGATTTATTATTTAAATAGAATATATAAAAGTTTTGTTGGGATTTTAATCTTTATTGATGTTAATTTTAGACAAAGTAAGATTTTTACAAAATACTAAATCTAAAGTAATTTTTAGAAACTTTTAAATAAAACTATTCTATTAAAAAGCCTAAAAGTAATCATCATAATTTCTATGCCTGCTAAAAGCGTATCCGCTTAGTTCAACTACTACATCTTTACTACTAAAGCAAGTTTTTCTCATAAGTGGAACATAAATTTTCCCTCTTGTCTTATTTATGGAGGTAAATCTTTCTGAATATTCTTCTCGAGTTAATTTTTCAGCTGAAGATAGAAAAAAAACAAGTATTTTCATTAAGAAATTTGTGTTGCCTTCCAAAAAAATGTACTTCAAAAATATTCCCTGCTCCACTAAGTTCTACATCATCAATAGTTATTTCAGGGGTTGAACAATTTCTTGAATCCTCCCAAGTTAGACATGAAATTCTTTGAAAATAATGGCATAATTCATAGAGTAAAATATAAAAAATTGCTGCTTTATCCATTTCTGGATGGCCTGTATTGAAAAGTTTTATATATATTTTCCTATTGTAAGAAGTAAAACCATAAATTTTATACCATTCAAAATGTAGTTTTTCCACTAAGATAAATCCTCTTAAAGCAGTAACAAGTGCATATTCGAAATCATCTTCATTCAAATTGGCATAAATCTTTCATATATTCTGTAAATGTGGAGTTGTTAAAAAGGAATTCCATAAAATCATTAAAATACTCATCAAAGTTTTTAATTTTAGCTGGTGTGTGTTTGCTCAAAATACTCCAAAAAAGAATTTCTAAACTTAAAGTATTTGGCCTGAAGTCTGTATATAATAAAAAGTGAAATATTAAATAATTTAAGTTCATTGGAAGCAATAATCCTCTTCAAAAAATCAACAAGACTTTCTACCATATAATACCCTAAAATCTCTCCTAATTCGACTGAACTTTCCAATCCCAATAAAAATTTTAAAATAAGTGCAGCTAGAACCTCTTCGGTTACAACAGAATCTTCCAAAGATCTACTCCAAAAATTTAAGCTTAAAGGCTTCAAGTCTGGGCTCACTGTTTCTAAAATGTTTTGTATTTTATTAGCGTATATTTTTTTGAGATCAGAAATAGAAGTTAAACGATTTAAACTCCTTAGAGGGATAAGGATTTCATCATCAATCAACTTAGCAGCCTTTAATGCTGGTGTATCCAAATTTTGAAGACTAGAGAGGCTTTGCATATCATTATAGGCATACATTTTTATTATAAGGAGATAATGACATTTTTTATTTTATGATTGTTGGGTATTTAATACTATAATAGCCCCCTATCAATATAATTAATATAATATCTGATGACAGTTTTGAAGTTAACTATATACCATTTTACTATAACAACCCTATGTTTTTTATAGCTATAACAACTTCTGTTAGCAAGCTTTAGGGGTTTTTTTTCAAATGCAAGCATAAAAGTAATGAGAATAATTGATGTAATAAACTTGTCAAAATTTGATGTGGGAAATTCTCTCCAAAGTATAAAAAGTCAAAAGAAATAAGCAAACTTATTGATATAATAGTTGAATATATTACAGCTCTATATTATAGATATGGAATAGTTCAATAGCTAAAGCTGTCAAGCTTAAACTTACTAAAAATACTTGAGTTGAAGGGTTCCAATATCCATTTAAAAAAGCTCACCTTTTATAACTTTTGTATACCAAAAAGGTCTATGTTCTTAGAAAATCACAGCTAGGATATTGTATAAGTACATTGATATTGTAAGAAACATGACCATTTTTGGAACTCGCATTGGTTCGAAAAAGTTCGCAATTAAAGTGATGATTATACTATAAAAAAGCTTAGTCTAGATATTTAAGGCTTGAAAAAGAATCATGTCAGGCATTTTGTCTTGAAGAATATTAGCATATTTAATGATATGCTAATTCTATAATAAAGCAGCCACAAAGCCAAAAAAATATCTCCTAATTTGACTCCAATCACACATTTTCTATAAAACCCCTTTATATATCATGATTTATATACTAAAATTCCTAATTAAAAATGCCAATATAAGCAGATCCAAATATATCTCTTTATTCCAAAAGCGTACTTAAATATATTAATTAGATACACTATTTTCATTTTCACTCATTTCAATAACAACTGGCCCTTCAATAATTCTCTTAAACTGTTCCTCAGTCAATGCTTGTTGCGGATCAAACTTCATCGGCTTCTTCTTACAAAAGTAGCAAAGCGAGCCAATGTCCTCACCTTTAATCCTCTCTTTAGTAGTCTCCCCAGTAAAGCATAAACTAACATGATGTAAACATAAAAGTGTAGATAAAATCCCAATCATTGTAACTAAAATAAGCATAATCACAATAACTACTAATGAAACAGTCCCTGGCTTTATAACTATATAAAAATTACATGTTTCTTTAGCTGGTCCAGATATACTATAATTGTGAAATATAAAAATAAAGCATCCAGTTATGTTGGTTAAACATAACAATGTTAGGTTTAGGACAAATAAGAAAAAGAAAATATAGTTTCGACCTCCAATACAGTTATTAATATATGGGCAATGATGATCGAAAATCTCTACACAGTTATCACAAACTTTACAGTGATGTGAACGACGGGGTTTAAAAATTTGGCATGTGTTGCAGTATTTAGACATGTCTGTATTCATGATATCGATACTTGAGGAGTTATGGTCTAATATTTCAGCGATAGTTTTTCGGGGAATTATTCCAGGGTCCGTAAAAGTAGTTAGTATATATGTACAAAGAGTTAAAAAGTAGAGGATTCCTGAAAGAATTGGCACAGCGACTGTAACTTTTTGCCAAACGTAAGGGGCAACAAATATGAAAAATGTGTTAGGGATGACAACCAGTGTTACAATTGAAGGGATATAATACAATAAATCACTCTTGGGTCCTGCCATGCATTTACCATTACAACAAAATCGATTTTTTCCAGGCCATACTTGCCAAAGGCGCTTTTCCTGTATAGAAATATCTTTCATAATATTAGCCATGAAGCTTATTTGTGATGGCGATGCAGATTTACTAGTCACCCTGTCGCTTATCTATGGCCATGGGGCAATCCTCGCGAAAAAAACCCCTTTATTCGGCAAGAGTTCTAAAAAAATCCTCCATCCCGAAAATCTTTCATCAGTTTTCGTCAATTTTTACACTGAATTCTCTGAAATCTCTGAGTTTCTTGGCAATCTTCATTTAACACCTTTAGAAATTCAATACCTATACGTAGATTTAAATATAGCAAAAGACAAAGATATAGCTCATTTATCAGCTTTGCTTTATAGTCTACAACAGTTTTCTTCAATAGAAATATTGTGTATTTTAAGCTCACAAATGAATTATGTGGACTTGTGGCTAACTTTTTCAAGATATTATTCTAGGATTTTCCAAAACAAAAAAGGAATAGTTCAAGAGTTGATTTTTGGTAATGGTGGGGTTTATTTTAAGGAAATTGGACAAGTTGAAGATTGTTTATTGGTTTTATGTGAGAATGAATAAAAATTTACTAATAAAGTTTTGTGTATTTTACTGGGATTTCATTTTTTTTATTAACTAGTTAGGGTTTTAAAGAAGGTTTAAAAGTATGAATTTTTGATGATTTTTATTTTTGGATTGGATTCGCATTTCAGTTTTTTGTTATCAGCTATAAATCTTTCATGTATTTCCCTCAGGCATGATATAATTTTTATATATTATAAACCTTTTTCCCTGTATTTATATAATCTTCTAATTCTTTTTTTCTCAGATAAAATTAATGATGCTTGACTTATAAAAAACTTTCTTTCAACCTCAGCAGTTTCTTGTTTGGTCTTTTTTTTTTCAATAAAGTCGATCTTTGACAATGTTTAGACTCTTAGAAAAAAAAATATTTTTCTGCAAAATTGCATAAAGTCTAAAGTTTTCTCAGAACTTTGAAACTCTTCAAAAAAAGGTATGAAGATTTCAATATTTACCGATATAAAAACATCACTGTCCGAGTTAAAGTGTTAAATAGTATTTTATTTTGTCTTTAGCGGAAGTTGTAGAAGATTTTATTAGAATCAGCAAGGCTTTTTTTAGTCACAGATGCCACTTTAATTATTTTAATTGTATCTTTGAAAATATTCTAGTTCTTTTTTTTAATATCGTTTCTTGAGTGTAGAATATTCCACATATTAGCTTGAGCAGTTTTTTTTCTATGCTGTTAAGTATAGTTTTGAATAGTTTTTGTCCTGTTATATCGTCTATATCTTTTTCTTTATGTTCCATTCGTATTTTACAATTTCTTATTCATGCACAATTTTTGCTAAGTCTAATCGACTAAAAACACTTCTTTAATCTCCTTGACCTCTTTTTTCTTAGTTAAACTAACCTCTGCTTGAAATTTTACTGCTTTTGCTCTTCTTCTTAGACTTTTAACTGCTTTTCTTTAGCTTTTCAGCCATATCATATAATTTATCGTAATTTTTTTTTGCTTTTGATCTTCATTCTTTGATTTCATGTTGATATTTAGTGTAAACTTATACTCTTTTATCTCATCATCTTCTTGAGCTTGTTTGTTTCAGATTTTTTTTTTATGTTCATGTATGTCATTAGATGGACTCATTGAATACTCGCCTTGTTATTTTTTTTTGATGATATCTTTGTTTTCTTGAATTAAATTATTATGAGATTTCATTAAGGAGTTATCTATGCTGTGCTTGTCTGTGAAAACACAAGTTTAGTCAGTTGGGTCATCTTTTTGTAGATAGTAATTATGTCTTGTGACCATCACCAATTTCTACAGTCATTGCTAGTAATTCTCTGTTGCCTTGATCATTTTCTTCAATTTTTCTGTTGAATTTTTTGGATCTGAAATCTTTTTGCTCCATGTTATGATTAAGAATTAAAATAAAACGATTGAGATTTTGAATCACTTGAGTATGATAAGAGGGGATAAGTTTAAAGGAAGACATTTGAATTGGAAATTTAGTTTGTGAAATCGGGAATCGGATAGTGGCTCAAGAGTTTTTGGATTAGGATTTATATTGTGTTTTATATGAAGTTAAATATCTGAAGATAATAATATAGAATGGAGCTGTAAAGGGTTGAAAACTTTTTGTGTTTTAGGATTTAATTGAAATGAGGGAAATATATGAAGAGGTGAAATTTGAAGAATTGTATATAAAGAATAAAACGAATGAGGTAATTTTTTGAGTTTTTTATTTAAGTTGCAGAAAAGATTATTATAGTTTAGCTAGGATTATGCTAATAAAGCTATAGAGTACAATTTTATATATGGATTTATTTTTAAGTATGAACATCTTTAACAATTTTAAGTATTTTTCAGCAAATAATAAAGCAAGCAAGGTGTATTGATTAATTTACAAATATAATAGTTTCAGAAGGTATTAAAAAAAGTATTTTGCCAACAGGTAAAAAAAAAAACTAGGAATCAGTATAAAGATTAAAAGACATATATATAATCAAAAAATCCTTAGGAAAATGGTAAATATTTACTATATAGTCTATTATATTTTCTAATATTTCAGTCATAAACATCATAAATAAATCTTACTTTAATCATCTAGTCTTCTTCTATATAGAATTCCATTTACCTTCTATTTTATTAGCTGGATATGACTAAAATTACAAATCTTGCAATTTTCCTCATTAAGCCTAAGCCAAACTAAAATCAGTTGTAAAAATTTCTCTTATCTCTTCACCTCATCAAAAATATTCTTATAACTTCAAAGCTTTCAATAAACATACCCTTTATATCAAAAAACTAGTAAATAATTTATACATGACAAGTTTATAAAAGCCCCATCAAAGTCTTTACCACAAACCATAATCAAAGCAATCGCATCTTATAACTCGAGCTCTATACATTATATATCTTTTAAAAATCCCATTCTTTAATCATTTTAAATTCAAATCGTAATTCCTGGCTATTATTATTATCCTAAAGTGATTTTAATTTTTTTTTTTTCACCCTTGTTCAATTGTAGTTTATTTCTAATCTCTTTGTCAATAAGTTCTGGATTATTAATAAAAGCTTTAACCGCTTGAACTTTATCCAAAACTTTATTAAACAGAAAAATACTGTATTTTCTCATTTCACTTGGATTTATTAAAATCGCGATATGAGACTTTTCAAATAGCTTCTTGAACTCATCTAAAGTGATTTCACCAGTATAATCCTCAAATATTTGAGTCATAAATACCTGAACAATCGTATCTCTGATATTCATAAGTTCATTCCTATATTTTTCGATTAAAGTTCTTTCTTCTAATGAAGTAAGTCTTAAAGCTAATGCAGTGAGATAAAGAAAAGACACTTTGCAGATTTCTTTGAGCATATACTCGATTTCTTCACAAGTCAAAGTATTTGAAGCATCTAAATCATAATTTTGGAAGAGAAGCTGAGCTTTTTCTTCCTTTGAGCCTATGCCAAGGAAAATGCCTAGTAAACTAAACTGTCTAACACAGTAAGAATGTTTTTTTTCTTTATAAATCTGCATGAAAAAGTCAGAAAAGACTTCATCTTTAAAATTTAAGCCTAAATGCTTGCAGGTAAGCTCGAATTGGATTTTCGACATTAGAAGATTGTAGCTGTTACGATGAGTAATTCGGTCTATATCTAAAGACTTGCATTTATGAATATTTAGATACTTTTCGCAATTTTGGATAAGACTTTCACAGCTTTGGTTTGTAAAATTCCTTGAAGAACAGCAGCCCATTTATATTTAATAATTTACTGTATGATAATTTCTTATTTAAAGATAATTGTTATAATTTTTTTGTGAGGATTTTTTTTAAAGGAGAGATGGATTAAGGATAGGCTTAAAAGATAAAATATATATTTAGAAAACAAAATTAAGTTTTATTATAATAATAAATAGAAATCAAAGAAAGTTTAAATATTTTATAAAAGAATGCTTGTTTTTATGATTTAGGATTATTAGATGTAATTTTTATGATTACTTGAAAAATAATTTTTTATATGCAAAATAAATGATTTCCTTTTACTTGTTATAATTTTGTATAAAAGTATATATTAAACAATCACAAACCTTCTAAAAAAGTGCATTATTTTATATTGATAGATAATCTTATAGATGATTTGGAAGGAAATTTATTATGGTATAGCTTTTAAAGCAAGCTGCTTATGAAAATATAAGGAAATATTAATAAACTCTAAAAGTAATTTTTTAGAAATTTTTTAATCGAGCAATGCCTAGTTGTTAAAAATTTTAAGATTAAATTAATTAAAGCCTCTATGTCTTTTAGTTACGTATCTGCTTAGTTCAACTACATCACTATTACTAAGACAAGTCCTTTTCATAAGTTGAACATAAAGATTTCCTTTTTTTTATTGACAGAGGCAAATCTTGCTGAGTATTCTTCTCTAGATAATTTTTCAGTTGAAGATAAAAAATAAACGCAAGTCATTTCATTAAGAAATCTGCTTTTTTTCCAAAAAATTGTATTTCGAAAATATTCCCTGTCTCACTTAAGAGTTTTTTTCAACAGTTGTTTCAGGGGTTGAACAATTTCTTGAGTCCTCCCAAGTTAGACATGAAATTCTTTGAAAATAATGACACAGTTCATGAAGTAAGACATAAAAAATTGATGCTTTATCCATTATTAGATGGCCAGTTTCAAATTTTTTTATTTATATTTTTCTATCGTAAGTAGTGAAACAATCAGCTCCGTATGACTCAAAAAATTTCGCTTGTACTAGGATAATGTTTCTCAAAGCGAAATTAAGTGAAAGATTTAAAGTATTTTCATCAAAGCTGAATATGTCTTTTATGTATTCTGTAAATAAAATATTGTTAGAAAGATTCCATAAAATCGTTAAAATAATCATCTAAATTCTTAATTTCAGCAATTCTTTCTTTCTAAAAACACCCCAAAAAGTAATTTCTGAACATAAAGTTTTCATGTATTTGAAATCTGTAAACTATAAGAAACCTGAAATATTAAATGATTTAAGCTCCTTAGAAGCAATAATTCTTTTCAAAATATCAACAAGATACTTAAATCCTGATGACATAAATTTATCTAAAATCACTTCTAATCTGACTGAATCGTTCATTCCTGACAAAATTTTTAAACAAGCACAGCAAGAATTTCTTCGATTATAATTGAAACTTCTAAAGGCTTATTCCAAAATCTTAAACTTAAAGGTTCTAAGTCTAGGCTCACTCTCTCTAAAATCTTTTTTATTCTTTTACCAAATATTTTTTTGAGATCTGAAATAGGGGTAGAAGGATTTAATCTGTTTAGTGGGATAAGAGTTTTATCATTAATCAGTATAGCAGCATTTAATGCATCTATATTAAGATTTTGAATCTCAGAGAGGCTTTTAAAGTCGCTTTTGGTCAACATTTATTATAAAGAGAGAGTGGGGTTTATTAGTTTTTTGACCCCAGAATCTGAGAAAAAAGAGATATTATTTTGATGTGACACAATTTAATGCAGGAATATTGCCATTGCTATATACTATTGATATATGCTGCAAGGAATCCAAATAAACTACATTATCATATATGGAAAATCATAAAAGTTAGTTGTATTCTGATATGAGGCAAAATCATGATGATTAGTATTTCTAATAAATGCAAATAAAAATACTATATATCATGCATATTATTGAAGAATGAATCATAAAAATGGGGGGTGCTAAATCTGTATAAAGTACTTCCTTGTCTCTATAAAGAATAACAGCATCTAATGCTGTAACAGTCTTACTTCTAGCATGTTCAGTATATGTGACTGCATCTCTAACAATTTCTTCTAAGAATAATTTGAGGATATTACGTGTTTCATTATAGACTAATCCTAATAATCTTTTAACACCTCCTCTTCTTGTAAGTCTTCTAATTGCTGGTTNTGCTTTTTGGCTCCAACTTCACCAAAGTCCTTTTCCCATGCTCAAATATCAACAGGTTTCGATTATTATTTTCTCTATACATTTATAAAATTATTCAAGGCAAATATTTATTAGTTAAAATAATCCATTATTTATACATACATATTTAAACTTGGGGGCACTTATATAATAATAATTATGGTTAATAATCTGATATAAAGCCCAAGCCAAGAATCATGAAATCTATGCACATAGCATTTACAAGATAATAGTTTACAACAATAACTAGTTCGATAAAAAGCCTGATAAGTTATATATTTAATC
>MPUH01000753.1:0-36578 GCA_001970955.1 Stentor coeruleus | reverse complement strand
CCAAAAGTTTTTTGTTTGATAGTTAAATATAATGATGTTTATTGAGTTTATTAATGTTAAAATAATTATATAGAATTAAAGGAAATAGTTGGGTTTTAAGATAGTTAGTGATTAATTTTAAGATAGTTAGTGATAATTAAAAAATTTTTAGGTGTGCTTTTTTACATTTTTCTATGAAACTATAACAACATTGCTAATTTCAAATCAAAATCTTTCCAACTATTTAATATAAAATAAATATTTATTTAACAAAAACATCAAAAAAAAACGTCTCACCAAATTCAATAATCTTAACTTACACTCGATATACTCTCAGAAAAAACAAGTTTAACAGCATTGAGAATATCTTTAATATCTTCTGTATTTTCCACCAAAAAACTCACAATCTCAAGGTCTCCCAACGTACAATTAAAAAGTGCAGCCTTAACCACACTAACCAACGATACCGGTTTAACTAATTCCCATTCATAAACAGGGAAAACAATTTGTTTAACCCCATAAATATTCGCACAATTAACCACACTACTAATCTGCCCAACTTCAGTAATATGAAAAGCACCTTGTACAGATGGTATATTAGAATGCCTAGTAAAAACAATCTCTCCTTCTCCAATAACCAAAGGTATCTGATTTCTTATAGAATCAAAATGTAATTCAGGACTTTCTTCACTTTTTCTAATAAGATCAGGAAGTAATTCAACATTTTCTTGACAAGTGCAATAAAGTACTAAACATGTTATAGCTCTTTTATAAACATTATCAGGATGACCTAAATAATCATCATCAAGATCTTTACCATCTGCAACTAAAATTCTTGGAACATTACAAACATCATCTGATGAGACAATTTTTATAGTAAAAACTCTATCATTGTGTGACCCAAGGGCAACTTGTACTGATACTTCAGGAAAAGTTTCTTGTTTTTCTATGAAATACTCATGTTTTTTCGGCACTTCAGCTGAGTTTACAAACTTCCAAAACTCTTCTTTGCCGAGTTTTTCGGCATTGTGGATATCTTCTTCGATTTTTTGAATTATTTCATAATGTTCTTTACTTGTGTCGTTACCTGTTTTATTACTTTCAGAATATCTGTTTTCTTCTAATAATAGTAATTGGGTTTTTTTTTCATAAGCTTTTCTGATACTCCTCCCGATTTCTAAGGCAAGTCCTTTTAAGGTTTTTATTGAGTCAGGATTTTGGAAAAGAACTGAGTATTTTTTCCATGGGTTTGATGATAATAAAAAGCTATTGATTGGTGTTTGTGGGATAGAAAGAGGATATACACGTCGATATTGTTTGAAAAGATCTGAGAGAAGTCTGAGGATATCTGGGATTATTGTACAAGTTAAACCTTCGCTTTCGAATAATCTTTGAACAACCTGTTCTGGGTGTTCATCTTGAGTAAAATAGATTTGTAATTCTAGTCTTGCCCCTGATGGTAGGTAGTAGTGGATTATCACATCACCACTTTCTGGGACAGTGTTCATTATTATTGGGGAAATTTGATGATTAAAATAATTGGATTTTTTTTAGGACTGAAAGGATTTTGGTTGAAACAGGAGAGATTATGATATGAAATATGAAGAAAACAAAATAGACTAGACTTGATATATATTTTTTCAACTAAAAAAACCTTATTAGGAAAATTCATAACATCCCTTCTATTAAAATCATCAAAAATATTTTACCACTTAAATTTATTTCATATCAAACATAACTTTCTTATCTAATCAGATCCAAACGACGTCACATTCATCATTTTACCCAAATTGCTTTTAAGTATTGTAACCAAATCTTCCTTAGCCTGATCTGCAATAGTCGTAATCCTCGATATAAATTCCTCATTAGTTTCACTATCACTATGATTCGTCGTTATCTTCATCAAATGTTTTCTAGCCGCATCATTAATTTCTTGTCTAAGTTTCCTTATCAACTGTAACAAAGTTGTTATATGAGATCTTAATTCAGGAAGTTCTTTCAATTTATCTTTATTTTCACGTAAATCCTTAGCAAGTGTTTCATTTTGATGCAAAAGTTGTCGATTTCTATATAAAACTCACTCTAAAGTTTTTTCATATAATTGATCAGAATATACAACAAGTTGTGAATAATATTCTTCATTTTTATCTTTAAGCAATTTTATCATGCTTTCTGTTGAGTCTCCTCCTTTTTCAGATATTTTTAATAAACCAATAACCCCATTTAATATTTTTACTTGATCATGGAGGATAACATTTTTATTATGCTCTTGAGTAAAAAGCTCAGAAAATTGTTCGGACTTTTTCTTTTCTTCAGTTAAAAGTTCATCAAGTTGTTCTATTTCTCTTTCGTTTATGTATTCTTTTGAGGTTTCTTTGGAAAAAAGCCCAATCAGTTGAGCATCGATTTGATGAGATTTTAATGACCTTTTTAGGGTGATAGCTTTGGTTATATTGGCTTTTTCATTTTTTATAGCTTGGAGTTCATTTTTGAATTTTAGCATTTCTTGGTTTTCTTGTTGGAGCATTTCTATGCATTTTTCGTAGTCTTCGCATTTGGATTTTAGTTTTATGTGATCTTGTAGTAGTTCATCGTATTTGTTTTGATATCTTTTTATAAAACTATCTTCTAGTTGAGAAAAACCTTTTTCTTCTTCGATTTTTTCGATACTATCAGGGAATTCTGAATTATTGATGGTACTTAATGTTTTTTTGTGTATTTTTTGGTAACGAGTTATATAGTTGGCGCTGTTTTTAAATGCATACACTGGACGACGAATCATGGATTTGTTACGTGATTCATTTAGGCTTGGAAACTCTTCGTTTACATGACTTCTCAAAGATGAAGCTGCTGTAAAATCGTCATTAGGGTCTTTAGTAACAGTCAATTTCGGCAAGCCTGCTAAAAAAGTCTCTTTTAATAAACCACTTCTAGTTGACATTATTTATAAGTGTTAAACAAATCAATTAAGCAAATTAAGTTTTCAAAACTTATTTATAAAGAGTTTATTATTATGTAAATTTCGCATATTATTTTCTTTTGAAACTCCCATATTACAGAAATATATTATAAAAGTATCAATTAACATATGAGTATAAAGTAGATAAACCTATTAACTATTGAAACTGGAGTAGTATATCATAAAACTCTTTCAAGTCAATTTCTCCATCATGATTTTTATCAGCCATTGAAAGGAGCTTCATCCATTTCTTATCCCCACTTAAAGATGTTCCATTAAGTATGCTTTCAAGCTCTTTTCTACTAAGTTTCCCATTATTATCACAGTCTATCATTTTAAAAGTAGCTTCCATATTCTGCTTAGAAACCAGTGTATGTCTAGCTAAAGATGATTTCAGAAATTCAGAATACTCAATAAACCCACTTCTATCAGAATCTGCAACATGGAAAACATCATCAACAAGTTTACACGCATCTTCTTCTGGCATAGTTCTTTTATAATATTTCAACAGTTCCTGTTTAGAAAGTTTCCCATCCCAATTGCTATCAAGTGCTTTAAACACTTCAATCATATCCTTACTTTCATTATGAGAAATAATTTGTCTTGCAATAAATTCCTGTATAGCATCAATAAGTTTTGAAGTAGAAGCATAACAGCTTATATTATCTAAAGCATCATAAATATTCATCTTAATCTGTTCATTATCAGTTTTAATAAAACTAAACCATTCATGAGACAATGCTTCTGCTGCTGATAATCTTTGGTTATAATCGACCTTAAGCATTTTTACTATCAAATCAATTGCCAATTGTGATATATTAAATTCTTCTAACAACTTAACATTAATAGGTTTTTGTTTACTATTTTCATCACATATATCAGTTAAAAAATCAGTAAAAGGGGTTTTTCCAGTTAATAAAGCATACATTATCATCCCAACACTCCATATATCACATTTTTCATTATAATAATCTGTTGCAACTTCAGGTGCTACAAATAAACAACTATCAAATTTACCTTCAATTATATGCTCAGGGTCAATAAAAACTGACGATCCGAACTCACCAATTTTTATATGAGGAGTTCCGATATTATTCATCATGTATATCATTTTAGGGTTTATGTCTCTATGAATAACTTTATTATCATGGCAATATTTAACTGCTGAAAGTATTTGTTCCATAATACATCCTGCTAGTTTTTCTGTAAGAGTACCTTCTTGTTTGATTTTATCGAATAATAAACCTCCTTCCCAGTATTCCATTATGATATAAAGTTTCATCTCATCGTGAAGGATGTCGAAGATTTTTAAGATGTTTGGATGATCTAGTCTGCTTAGAGCTTGGACTTCTAGACGCAAATGCTTCTCGTTGAAGACTATTGATTCGTTTATTTTGAGATTTAGTATTTTGATTGACCTTTGTAAGTTTGATGATTTGTGGACAGCTTTTACTATGTTTCCATATGGCAATATTGCAATAATTTCCTCCAATTTGTACAAATCAATTATCGGTTCGTTTATATTTAGAAACTTATGAGTTTTTTGATGTTTAATTTCTAATTCTGCTTGACTTTCTTGTTTAGATATTTTGGTTTTCCTGCATTTCGAAGAGAAACATCCCATTTTTATAATGAAGAATATAATTCGATGTCTTAGTTATTTTCTAAGATTAATTCTGCTTATTAATAGGAGGAAGCTTAAAGTGAATAGGCCTTGAACTTTGGCCTTGAAAAAGGTTCTTCGTAGCCTTATTTTGTCTCTGAGCTTCTAAATTTCTGAGTTTAATCATATGTTTATACTTCGGAGAGTTCACGCTTTTTCTTGAAAAATCATGCTCAAGCTGTATAGAACTATTAGCCCAAGGGTAATTATTATATCTTTTTTTTGAGATTTCCTTATCCGCATATATATCGCTTGAAGACTTTTCAAGTATCCTTTTCTCAAATAAATTATCAACTCTATCATACGAGCTAGTCCTTATAGTTGATAAAATAGGATGAGCTATTCCCTCAAGAGTTATAGGGAGAAGCTTATGGCTTAAAAGACCTCTGTTAATAGATCTGAGTTTTTGTTACTGAAAATACGATGATGTTTCTTGATTGATTCGATCTTTCCAATCATTGTGCTGAACACCTTCAAGATTATTTGGGATTGTAAACTCAAGCCTTGAAAACTTCATTATTATTATATGATATATAATTTCTTTGTTTTAAAAGTATTAAAAAACATGATGCGATTTTTGTGGTTTTTTTATGATGGTTTGATGATTGTTTTTTAGATTTCCTTAAACTTTAATTAGTTATTTCTGATGACTATAGTTTTTTATCATGTGCTAAAAAGGTAATTTTAGGTATGATTTTTGATTAGAGTAGAATTTATTAAGGAAAATAATTTACTTTGTTAGAAAAAAAATATCTGTTAGGAACTTTTTATTTTCATCCTATCCACTCATAAAAAATCCTCTTACCTTTTCCTTCTATATTTGCAACCTAACATGTAAAATCATATTATAAATGCTAGGACTTCTTCTCAGAAAATACTCTAAATGTCCATACGAGATCTTAGGCCTAAACAAAAAAGCTTCAAAAACTGAAATCAAGAAAAAATACTACGAACTAGCTAAAGAATATCACCCCGATGTAAATCCAAAAAACTCTAAAAAATTCCTCGAAATCAACGAAGCCTATAATAAACTTATATCAACAGCAATAAACATTGATCCAAGAGATACATCTCGAACTTATGATTTCAATGAAGAAATGCGTGAAAAAGAACGAAAAGAATTCCAAAAAAAATATCAGCGGATGTATGAAGAACAAAATGCACAATCTAAATCCTCATCGTCAAATCTTAGTAAATTATATTCAGAAAATGAAAAATCTAAAAATAAAACTTCAGAAAACCCTTTTGATGATTGGACCTATAAACATTATATTGCTATGTGATAATTATACAGAGGATTAGTTGTTTTTACATTAATGTTCCCGCCTTCATTAATTTTGAATAACCCATATACTAATCATGCTGTTGAGATCCCTATGGAAGAGTATTTGAAAGAACTTGAAGATGAAGAAAAGGAATATGAAGAAGCTGTTAGGATAATAGAGAAGAATAATAAGAATAAATGATTGGAGATTTGGGATTTATATAAAGAAGTCAGTGGAAAAGGTAAAGGAAATTAGGCTTTTTTGGAAAAAGGAAGTTGAGGATGTTTTGAATTTTTTGGATTTGGAAGGTACTGTGTTTTTAGGAAATATTTGAGTGTTGTATTGAAAAAAAAAAATTTTAGTATCCTTTGCTTTTAGTCTTTTGCTGAGTTTTTTTCTTATGGTAATGCTGAAATAACGGTTTGGTTTTGATTTTTTTTTAATTTATATTAGAGATAAATGGTAGAACAATTAAATATAGCGAAATCAATATGATTTTACCTACTAATATAGACCATAAAGAATTTGATTTTTTTGAAAATCTAACCTTGCTTTTTTAACATTTTTAATGCAGCATGGTACAACAATTTAAACTTCAATAAGACATATTTAATTCTCCCAAAATATCTTTAAACTTCCAGCAAAATGCATATAGTCTCAAATCTAACAATTCTTTTTATACCTTAATTTATTTTTATATTAAAATATTTCTTCTATTAACATTAAATCTATATTTAAACAATTTAGCATAAAAGTTTTCATTATAGAAATCCTAATTAGAACCTTTCAATCTAAGCATTAAAACTCTATTACCTAAAATAATTCTATACTAAACTCAATTAAAGTGCAACAATTGATATGGGTCAAATATTGAATTGCTTCTACTTATCAAGCTTTTACTATAAAATAAAGCAACTCCATTTTTCATATCAAGAGACATTTCAGATTTGTCTATTAACTTGGAAATTTCATTATTAAGCTCAAAAGAAGTTTCGCTTCCTCTTTCCACATTTAGATTCTTCATATTTTTTTCAATATTTCTTGCCCCTTCTTCTGTTACGCGAATAATATTTTCTTCACTCGCTTTTATTATGTTTTTTAGTCTAAGAATCTCTTCTTTAAGTTTTTTAGTACGGCCAGAATGCTTTTTTTTTTTTTTTTTTTTGAGTCATTTAGATTTTGATATCTCGATTCTTCTGCAATTTTAAGTCTTCTTTGTTCATTCTCAGCTTTTTTCTCTAATTCTATTTTCTCAATTTTTTGTTGTATTTTCGAGGATTCTAGATTAGCTCGTTCTCTATTTCTTACGGTTTCTAGATCCACAATTTCTGCTTGCTTTTTAATGTCTTCAATTTCCTTTTTGATGCTTTCTATGCTCACTTCAGCTGATTTCTTTGTTTTTTCAGAAGTTTCAACCTGAGAAATGAATGTTGAGATATCGAAGTTAAACTGTTTCAGGCATTCTGGGTTTAAGTCGAAGATTGATTTCAAAGATTTCACGTTCAAGAAAATGTTCATTTTTATAGAATTTTAAAAATAGCTTATCATAACTATCAATATACAATAAAAACAAGAATTTCCTTACTAGTATATTATGATTAAACTTATTCAAATGATATCATGTGATTATTCGTTTTTAAAACGCTACCAAGATAAAAAGGGTAAAGAAGTGTTGGGTCAAGTTTAATATAACACGAGTAAACAGCTTCTAATGTAAGATCACTTCTTATTTTAGCATGTAAATTATAAACCCCAGAAGACTTCAAAACTACTTTATTAGTCGCAGATCTACCAAAACAGCATCCTTCATTACTAAATTCAATAACTTCTCCATCCCATTTCCTAATAGCACAAGTTACAGACTTGTAAATATTATTATAACCCAAACTTAACACTGTAAATTGAAATTCTTGTATACAAAAAACCATCCCTACAAACAATTTGCTTATTTTTGGCAACTTAAGAAAACAATCACTATAAACTGAAGTATTTTGTATAAAAAACCTACAAGAAGAATGCTCTAAGGTTATATGGCAATGAAATTGACTAAGATTTGGTAAACAAATACAGCATTTTGAGTCACTTCCTATATAAAAATCTTCAGCAGGGCACTTAAAATATATGGTTTTATCTTCATAATTACAGGATAAAGACATAGATGGCTTGCTAAGTTCAGAAAATGATGTTAATGAGGTTATTGATTGGAGGAGGATTAAGGAATCGGAGATGTTGGAGATTTTAAAGTCTTTTATTAAATCTTCCATTGTAATTTTAGATAAAAGGTAGCCGTCTATTTGCATTGCTTTGAATACTCTTTTGTATTGGGACATTTTGATGATATCGAGCCAGTTTAGGACTTCTTCTATGCTCCAGTTGTCGATAAATGACATTTACGGTTGGCTTTTGTTTTGGTATCTTAGTGAACCTAATTTGCTTTTTATTTTATTTAAAAAAGAAGGGGTTTTTATGATGTTGATATAATGAATTTATATAGAAAATTGGAATCATTTTTGGATATTGGATTTTATTGATTTATAGATGTGGATGATTATTATTTTTCTTCAAACCAATATATTTAAAACTCATCCTATACACTAAAAATCCTTCAGCAAAAAATCCTTTGATTCCTCCTTCTCAACGCACACTCTAATTTTTTCACTAAAAACCTCTCAAACCAAACCTGCTTCCTTCAAACCTTCCATCATCCCACATCCAACCTACAAAAGCATAATCCAATTAAAATATCAACAAGCTACCATCCCTTAAAACAATCTCAACATTTCAAAAAACTAATTTCCTTCAGATCTCCCCAACACAAAAACTCCAATCAACCCAAAACCCTTTATCACATCTTAACTACCTTAAAATCTTCAACCATCTCTCTTTCCTCCTTTCTTATTTTATAATCTAATAATATATAACCTAAAAGCATGGGAACAGTATGCGAGTCATGCTTAAAAGACTTAAGCAACACAAATGCATTGAACGAACTCGAAATAGAAAAAGTTAAGAAAATTCAAAAAAGTCCTCACAAAAACCGTGTAATCCTCCAGCCCTTTATAAAAATCCAAGCAGCTTGGCGTGGTTACAGTACACGTAAAAAACTATACAATCAACTTCTAGAAAGTCCTTTAAACAAAATAGCCGAAAATAAACTAGGAAAATTTAACTACTCAATCGAAACAAATGGGATGATAAAAAAAGGTCCAGTCCGATATCCAAACAAATCAATATATATAGGCGAATGGAGTCCAAAAACTCATCTTCGTGAAGGTAAAGGTATACACATATGGCATGATGGGTCAAGATATGAAGGCTATTGGCATTCAGATAAAGCAAATGGTAAAGGTAGACTTATACATGGAGATGGGGATATATATGAAGGAGATTGGAAAAATGATAAAGCAGAAGGTAAAGGAACATTTATACATACAGATGGGACTGTTTATGAAGGTGAATGGTATAATGATAAACAACATGGACAAGGTTTAGAAAGATGGCCTGATGGAGCTTGGTATAAAGGGAATTATTATAAAGGGTTTAAACAAGGATATGGAGAGTTTTATTGGGCTGATGGAAGTAGTTATAGAGGAGATTTTGTTCAAAATAGTCTTGAAGGAAGAGGAACTTATCATTGGCCGAATTTAAGGACTTATACAGGAATGTGGAAGGATAATAAAATGCATGGGGAAGGGGTTTTTAGATGGAGTGATGGAAGGTGTTATATTGGTGCTTATGTTGAAGATTTGAAACATGGAAAAGGGGAATTCAGATGGCCTGATGGGAAAGTTCTTAGAGGGATATGGAAGAATGGCAAACAGGATGGTGAAGCACTGATTGTGTTCCCTGATGGACAGAAGAAAACAACGTATTGGGATATGGGAAAACAGATTACTACAAATAAGAATATGTAATTCATGATATTTTTTAAGGATAGAAATGAGGTTTGGGTATGATTTGTGTAGGGGTTGGCTTTTTATTGTGATTTGATAAGAATTTTGAGGATTTATAAAATCAACACTTTCATCATCATTCCTTCCACAAAAAAAACACACATCATCTCAGTAAACCCATTTACCATTATCTAATCTGCATTTTACTCTTAAACAACTCAAAGCTGTTCATCTCTGCCGCTTTAATATGAATCTGCCTTCCTAAAGACTCATTATAATATATCATATCTCCATTTTCGCATTGTTTCCATTCTCCTTCGACAACCTGATTATCTTGCAGAGTCAATCTTCCATACCCATTAGCAAGGCTATTCAAAAATCTCCCTTCAAAAACCTTCCCATCAGCCCATTGAAAAACCCCATATCCATGCATTTTATCATCTTTCCATTCTCCATCATAAACACTACTATCTCCCCATATAATTTTCCCTTTCCCTTCAGCTTTATGTGAAATAAAATCTCCAATATAAATACTTCCATCTGTAAGCTTAAGTTTCCCTTTACCATGTCTAAGATTTTTTCGATATTCTCCTTCATATTCAGTGCCATTAGGCCAAAGTTCTTTCCCTGTGCCCATAAGTTTCCCTTTTTTAAATGTCCCTTCATATCTAGTCCCATCACTTGATATATAAACAGCACTACCATGAAGTTTCCCTTTTCTAAACTCTCCTTGGTAAATATCCCCAGTATTTGATATTAATCTTCCCATACCATGAGGTTTACCTTCAAAGAAATATCCAATATACTTCCCTTGTTTATCAACCTTTATTCCTCTTCCATGAGGTCGTCCTTCTGCATCAGATTCGCCTCGATATATTGATTCATTAACCCCTGGGGAATAATTCCTTAGTGTATAATCTAAACTAGCATTAGCTGGTATTGTAAGGTTAATCTTAGATATATCCTCTGTGTCTATCATAATATTCGAAGTTAAAAACTCGTTTATTTCACTGTCTGTTATTTCGTTTATTGTATTCAAGGATATTGTTTGCCTTATTGTTTTAAATTTCTCTGAACCTGAAACCCTTTCGGGATTTGGAGACATTTCTAAGCCACTAGATTCAAAATCTATTGATGATATTTCTTCTTGGACTTCAATGTTTGACTTTTCACATGATTCATTACTTAGGCTTAAGGTCCGATGGGAACAGTTTATTGGAGATGGGTACTTATCTGGACTTTCGGTTTTTTTAACTTCAAAGTCTTCGCTTTGTTTTGCCCGAAGATGATCTTTACAGCATGTACAATTCACACAATTATTTCCCATTTTAAATTATTTAAGTGAATGGGAGAATTGTTAAACTATGAGATTTAAATAGAGACTTGGGATGAAGCTTTTTATGTATTTTTGTTGTTATGTGCCGGTTGGTTTTGTGGGAAATTAGGATTTCGTTGAAGCTGGTTTTATGAAAGGTAGAGGGTTTTTGGGTATTGAATATTGTAGAAATTAAAGAGTTTTGATATAGATTTTGATAGTATTATTGAAAATGTTATAAGGGACATTGATATTTATATACTAAAGTACGAAACCTATCATCAATTGATAAAAGGCTATCACAAAAACAGAATAGCAAACTCAATGAGAACTATTTAATAAGCATGCAATTCAATCAGCAAAAGCTAAAATATATAATCTCCAATTGTTTATCTTTAAAATGATAGACAAGCTGCTGGTTTATACTCATCAAAATATCGTGTATATTCATCAAAGCAACTTGTATCTATGAAGGAAAGAAATAATTTGATACTCTATTGAACATATCCACTAAGAGGATGATAACTGATTAGGATTTTCCAGATAATTACCCTGTTTAGTATCTTCGACACCATACAATTAGACTTTGCAATTGGGTCAGGTCGCAGTCTTCTGCGGTTATTTCTTTAAGGATTTACGCCTAAAAGTTAGTGAAGATTTTTTTTTTTCATCTTCATTCATCATATATAGCAGCCCTTTAATTCTAAAAAAACGCAAAATCTCATTCATTTAATTCCTCTCCGAAAATCATAGCAAAACGCCAAAACCTACGCAAACTTTGTCAAAAGTCTTCCCTATAATTAGATATTAATTCAAAAAACAATGGCAACGCATGTAGATCCTTGGCTGAAAAACATCCAAATAACCAAAACTATACCCAACAACAACCCGCTCTCATGCAAATCTTCACAAGTCACAGGGAGGAAAATACACAACGGTTTCTACACACTAAAATCCAAAAAGGTCAAAAAAATATACCCAAGTATCATCGACGCCCCAATTCTCATAAAAAAAAGAACTGATTCCACTAAATCAATAACACTAAAAAAATCCCCAGGTAGAAGTTTAAGTTTAAACAGAATTGTCTCAGAAAAAGACTTTGATAAAAAAATCAAATTAGAATATCCTCATTATATATCCCCGCCTAGACATCTAAAGATTAAAAAAGATAAGAGAAAACAGCTCAGCCAAGTTATAGAAAGTCAATATAAAACTACGAAAAAGGCTCCAATTGTGAAATCGCTTCTGACAGAAAGTCTATCAAAGATTTTGCAGGAGAAACAGGAAATTATGAAAAAAGAGACACAGGAGAAGCTTAAAAGTGAGACTAAAAAGGAAAAACTTAAGCAAACTAATGAGCAAATAAGGAAGAAAAATGCGGCACATAAGAAAAGTTGTGATATTAAACATCCTAAGCCTTGGGGTGTGGATCAGAGATCATATAAAGAGTCAACTGATGGGAAATTTAGTGATACAGGGGAAGTTAAAGTTAAAAATAAGTCTGAAAAGGAAGGGGTTAGGATTGATAGGGAAGGGGTCAAGAGGGAAAAAGGGAAGAATTTGGGTTTGGAGCTTGTGACAGTGGTTAAAACTAAAGTGAAAAAATGTAATAAATCAGAAGATAAACCTAAGTTAAAGCGAAGTCCAGACCCAAACATAATTTCCTATATGAAACAAAAGAAAAAGACTAAAAGAGTTCTTGAGCTCCAAAGCAAATTAGAAGAAACTATTAAAGAAGGTGAGCGGGTTCAAGCTTTAATCAAACTGGATAAAATGCATAAAAAACCTCTTATAAAAAAGAAGAAAAAAAAGCATTCCAAGTCTCATTGGAGACAAGGTATGGATAAATCAACAGAAAATGGGATTTTCTCATCAGAAAGGAAAGAAAAATATCTTACATCAGCAACTGAAGATACAAACCGTGAAAACTCAGATGAACATCATCAAGCGATAACAGAAAAACTAAGAAAACTTAAAGAAAGAGTAATTTATACACAAAGCATACTTAAATCCCAAGCAGCTTTGACAATACAAAGATGGTTTAGAGCAAATAAACATAAATTCAAATCAAGACAAGTTGTGTGTTTTGAAGACTCTTTAGAATCCAGTTCGAAAAATGAGCCTAATTCAGGAGGGTGGATTGGTATTGATATTTTACCCCAGCCACAAAAAAGTAAAAGCGATTTGGTTCAAAGGTTTGAAAAAAATCTTCATGAGAAACACACAGAAATTGAACGTAAAATGCAATTTTATGATAATAACGAGGCTTGTATTCTTGTAAAAAATGAAGATATACCTAAAACAAACACCAGCTATCCAAAGTCGTTGATATTAGAAAGTGATAATTCTAAACCTAAAGTTGTCCATAAAATTGCCCCCTTATCTTTAGGGACTATTCTTTTAAAAAGCTCAAATGATATCGAGTCTACTTTCAAATATGTTCAAAGCTCATTGCAAAGTGAACCTATCAACCCATACAAATCACGAGAAAATGAGAAAGTTTTTATAGATAGTAACATAGATGTCGAAAGCCATATCAAATCTTTAAACTCTTATATTTCTCAAGGTTCTAGTTCTTTATCTGTAACAGAAGAAGTAAGTAAATCAATAAAATCTATTAAATCCTATATATCTGATAGGTCAAACAAATCTCAAAAATCATGTAGATCAGATGATTCTGGTAAATCACAGTCAAGTGAAAGATTTAGGAATTTTAATGCTAAGTTCCCTGGGATTGTAGCTAAAATTAACTCAAAACCTGAGGAATTAAAAACACCAAATAAAGCACGTCCTGCTGCTAATGTAGAAAGCCCAAAAGATAGTCTTGAAGAACCTCTTAAAAATGAGATTTCTTCTTCAGAAAACAGTTCAGAGTCCCAAAACCCTGAAAACCTTCTTAAAAATATCCTTTCTAGAAACCCACCTTCTAACTTTAATCATAATATTGAAAGACCTGGTCTTATACTTATTGATGACCCTAGTTCTGATGAAGAATGGAACAGTCATGATCTACTTTTTTACCCTGGATCCAGTCCAGCAAGTCAGCCTGCAGAGGAAAAAAGTAAAATCATTGATAACTCTCATAGTGACTTTATGATTAATTTTGAGATAAAAATCATACAACTTATACAAGATGAAATTAAATTATATTTAGAAGTTATTCCTTTTAATACCTCAGAAAAACCTGTAAACCCAAAGAAAGAGTTTGTTGAGGATTATATGAGAAAACTTGAAGGGGTTATTATTAAAAGCGAGAATGAGATTTTAGAGCTTATTAATACACCTTGTTATTATGAACCTTTGATTAAACTTGAAAAACTTCAGACAACTGAAATTGGTAAGCTACAAAAGTACCCTGTTTTAGAGATTATACTTCCACCTAATCTTAGTCCAGTGCTTAAAAAACAGTTTAATGCTGGAGATATTCCATCAAAACATATCTATCTTCAAATGCTTTTTGATTGTATTAATGAGTCACTTAATCATATAAGACCATATGGGCTTAAAGGACTTCCTGATCCTTGGAATATGGTAAACACAACACTTTATAGTGAAGGTCAGATAAAAATTGTTATAGAAAAAGTTAATAAATTGATTTTCCGTTGGGAAGGGGTACATGCAGGAGCGTATCCTGATGAAACTTGTAAAAGTGATGATGAAAAATTACAAAAACTTAGAGAAGATAGACTTGGTGTTATGTTATCACAGAATGTTCAAGATGATGAAATTAGGTGGTTGGATTATGATGAAGAAGAAACTCAAGCTAAAATTGATGTTTCTGATATGATTTTTGATTATGTTGTAAATGAAACTGCTGGGTTGCTTAGTGATAAAATCCTTGTTTTTGATGAAAGTGAAATTAATTTTAATGATTATTTTTGATATTTATGTGTATTTGGTATTTGCAGTTGGGTTTATGTTTTCCATGGTTTTATAAAAATTTTGATTGTGTATGATGAGTGGATTTACTTGGAGTTTTAAAAAAAAATTTTAAGAATTATGATTTTGATTGTTTATGGTAGGATTATGATTTATTTTTGAAGGTTTATTGATGAGGGTTATAAAACAATAAATTATATCCTTTAAAATTTTTAGGGTTAAAATAAGATTATTTGTTGAAAATTGCACAAAGTGTTAAGGAAATTGGATTTATAAAGACTGTTAAAGTATAACTACTGCTAAGCAAATCTCCATATATCCTCCCACCTCATATTCCTTTAATTATTTATTGCTAAACTTAACTAGAATCTTAGCAAAATTTTGTAAACTCAACAAATCAGGTGTATGCCAATCTTCAATATTCATTTCCCCAAGAAAAAGTTTAACACTCTGTGGAGCTTTCCCATTAGACTCAGCAATTTTATACTTTAAATTTCCAAACGCTTCATTCGCATCCATTTTAATCCTCATCGAATTAACCCCTTGTCCAGACACATCTAAAAACACTTCATCCAAAGAGATTTTTTCAGGGGTAATATTCCCATAATTATCAGGATTATTTATAACATAAACTGGAATATTATACATAATCCCAATAGAATCTTGAGTAAGTGATAATCCTTTAATAACCGTAAGACCAATATTTTTAAACAGTTCATTTAAAGTTTGTTCATTAAACTCTGTTATAATCTGTCTTAAATGTCCCCAAACTTGAGGATTCCCTTCATGTCGATTTTCCCAAAAAAGCAACCTTTTCTTTTCAACTGCAGCTTTAGTCCAACTAGTTTCCCAGGCTTGTGTTGCTTTGATACCTTTTCCAACAGTTTTACTTGCTGATTATTTTTTACTGAAAATCGTCATTGGCATGTTCCCAGCTTTTTGAAAAACTACTTGTATTGTATTTGACACTTTTGTATCAGATCTTGAAGATGGAAAACAACCCATTTATTTATAACTAAATTACAGCTTATAGGATTTTAAAAAGACTTAATTCCCCTGATCGACTTCCTACATATAAGTTTTCAGTCTGTTCTATATATTTGCCACAATAATACTCTCCAAAGAATTTGGTATCTCCAATAGCTCCAAGTGTTTTACCTATTGTTATAAGGGAGTTTTGGATTTTACAACTATTTGTCACCCCTTGGACTGGGACTTTTTGTAATATCCCACAGGTCCTGATATCCCATTTCTATATAGAAAATACTATAAGCCCGATGTCTGATAAAGACCAGAAACTGAAATCATCCCATTTTGAACAGGATATAAATGGACCTACAGATAAGAAATCTGATACTTCAGAATCGGTCCTTGTATCAAAAAGAGACAGTTTGTTTTTACCTCCTGATATAAATGTATGAGAAAATAAAGGAAGTAAAGAAAAAGTTACATAATCAGCATATTCGTGAACTAACTGAAGACCTTCCCAAACTTTTATATTTTCACCTCCTGAAAGAATACTATCAGATAATGTGCTGAGACATGATATGGAATTATGAGCTTGGATTGTAAATGATGATTTATCTTTCCAGTATTTTATTGACCCATCTTTACTTCCAGTAAGGACATAACCTTTATAAGATGAGATACTTGTTATCCCTCGCTTGTGTGCTCTGATACTTGATAGCTCTTCAAGTGATTGTGGGTCCCAACTTTTCAAATTATAGTCTAAGCTCACGGTCCATAGTTTTCCTTCACAATAACAAATATCCGTTAGGGTATTTCTATGTTTTAAGGTACTTTTAGATAATTTTATCTTTAAATCCTTTTTTCTCCATGTTGTACATTTGTTTATAGATGATATGAGTTTTGGTTTAAAAATGTTAGCTTTGTTTGCTTCGCTTTCGCAATGAGCTTTGATTAATTGATTGATACTATCGGTTTGGTAGGATCGGCTTTTTACACGTACGGTGTTTTTTCTTGAGTTTTTATCGTTACTGATGTAGTATTTTAGTATTTCTCTATAAGAAAAATCATCCCCATTGACTTTATAACTTTCTACAGAGTTTACTATTGGATTTCTCTTGTTTTTTTTTATGGGACTATCAAATACTGCAGTATCTTGAAATTCATTGTTTGGCTCACGGTATCTAGTAGTTTTTGAAGGACTTGATCGTACAGGTTCTTGTAACGAAAAATATGCACTTGCCCTTTTTGGCCTTACTTGAGAAGGGAAACAACCTTTTTCAGGAGTTTCTGTATCAGAGTCTCTGAAATCAATGAACTTATTCACTATGGTTGGGGATTCAGCATATTCTATTTCGTCTAAGACCTGCTCGAAGCTTTCTTTTTTATGCATTTTTTCTATTACTATACCATTTATCTTGTTATTGGATGACTTTTTATGCCTATAATAAAAAATTATTATGTTTTTAGTGGTTTGATATATATGATAAAATAATTCTTAGCTGAAGTAAAATATTTACCATTTAATTCTGTTAACAAGAAATACTAATATGATTATATTGAAAAAAAAAATAATATATTGAGTGACATTTATGAAGCTTATAAATGGCCCTAAAAAAAGAGCTTAGTCTTCTCTACAGCATCCTCAGTACAAAAATACAAAATCTACCTCTCAATATCAGAACAAGAGCATCACGTGACCTTGAAGATATTTTTTTTAACTACAATATTACAGAAGACCAAGCCAAACTTGAAGCAATCAAAAAAAGGGCTGAGAATAAACTTGTCATACTAGACATGGCAGTTGAATCAGCACCTAAAGCAACTGCAGTCCCAGGGGTAAAAAATTTCATAGTAAAAGATGGAAAAGTTGAAGAAGGTAAAGCTGAAGTGAAATTTACCCCAGATTACTCAAATTGGTATGGAGGAAATGTTGATCCACAAGACCTTAGAAGACATAAGGATTTACTAGATCGACAACATTATTCAGGACCATTTTGGGAGGGCCGAAAACGTAATCCTAGTATTATTGATGAAGAAAATCCACGATATGACAATGTTGAGCCTGAACCACATCCAGATGAATCCTTAAGAGCAGAAAAAGAATCATCATTTGAAGCTGTTAAGCGGTAGGTCATTTATATTAATTATCCTCTAGTCAAAAAAGTTGTAAACTGGGCTAAAAGGCCCTGTTCTTGTTCTAACCCAATTTTAATTCTCTGTTCTTTGTCCATACCAAGAATTTCAGCCAAAGGTCTCAACATTTGTATTTTCATTTTTTCAGTGTTTTCTTCATTCAAAAAATTTATCAAAAACGTCGTCACAAGTCTTCTGTCAATAAGATTTTCTTCTCGTTGGATATTGTTTTGTACTTTATCTAATATCGCTTCAGCTTCTTTTCTAATAATCTCAGACTCTTCTATTCTATGTAAAACTATGCTTTTTTCCTCATTTAACTCTTTGGTTTTTATATCAAGTTCTTGAGTTGTAGTTTCTATTTGGTTTTTCATTTGGGAAATTTTGAATTTTTTTTTCGAAATTTTGCTTGTCAAAATTTCGCTTTCACGAGTGAGTTCTTCTATACGGACTGTTGCTGAGTTTAATTGTTTTTGAAGGTTTTTAACAGTTTCTTGTAATTTTTCTATCCCATTTTGATACTCTTTTATACTTATTTGGGCGATTTTCAGATTTTTTGTATCATTTAATAGATTGTTTATGTAATCTTGCAAACCATTTATTTGTTGTGTGTAGCTTTCAATTATTTTGGATTTTTCTGTAGAAAAGCTGTCGTTTTGTTCTTTTAGTTTGTTTTCATAAAAAGATTTGGTTTCTCGAGCTTTTTGTTGTGATTCAAGAAGTTTTTCTGTTATCGAAGTTTTCTCTTCGGATATTGTATTTAGGAATTTATCTTTTTCTTGTAGAGACACTTGATTGATTTTTAGTTTTGCTTTCAGGTCAGCATTTTCATCTTCAATAAGATTTACGAATAAATAAGTTTTTTCGAATTTTTTTTTTTCATCTATAAACTCATTTTCAATTGTAGTTTTTTCTTCAGATAATCTTTTGTTTAGAAGGCTGATTTTCTCAAATTCTGCTTTTAAGTCTTCGAAGCTTTGTAATGTTTCTTTAATTGAGTTGAGTTCTTCTTCTTTTTTTGATATAATTTTTTTACTACTGTCTAAAGATTTAGTTAGGTCTGCGTATTTTTTTGTAAGTTCAAGGTTTTCTCTTTTGCTTTGGTTTAAAATATTTTCTGCACCTGTTGATATTTCTTTATACTCCTGAACTCTATGAATGCTTTCATCTATTATATAGAGAATAGCATCTTTAATACCATCCAGGGTCTTCACTTGTGCCAGGTCGAATTTGCCTTTAAGGCTCGAGTAGATTTTATTAATATTCTCTGTAATAAACATATTTTCCGTAAATATAAATTCCTGAATATCTTCCATTCCTAAATTTTCAGCCCTGATCTGCGGTATTGAAATCCCTATCAACTGACAACTTTCCTTCAAATACCCATAACATTTCTGAATATTTTCATGTGTAGTTTTTTTATAATTTAACAACCCTTCCACTTCCTTTCCAAGTTTTTCAGTTTTTTCTTGTAAATCAAATTGACAAGTCCTAAGTTTTATTTCCAATTTAGCATAATCAGAATTTTTTTTATCTAAATTTTTTTGTAAATCCTCATTAGCTTTTTCAAGTCCTTGTAATAATGTATCAAGATTATGTTTTTTTTTCTGCTCATCCAAATATTTGCCATTAAGTTCTTCTAGGTTTTCTAATAATTGGGCTGAATCTTCCATACCAATGACAATTTTAAAGTTTATGAGCTTTGAAGAATCCTCTGGAACTGGTTGGTAGGATTGTTTTAAACTTTTTAAAGCTTGCTCATATGCGGCAAGGTCTTGAGATTTGCTTTCTAATTGTTTTTTTAAAGAGTCTCGCTCGCACTTAAGTTTTTCTAGTTCGGATTCAAGATTTTTCTCAGGCTTTGGTTCTTCGTTTAGTTCAGTTGCTAAGTCTTTTAATCCTTTTGTTGCTGCGTTTAAGATCCCACCTTTCAGACCTCCAAGGGTCGACCATAAGTTACTCATTTTTATAACCCCATATTTGCTTTTAACTCAAGGAGTTCTGTTGATATAGGATGATAAAGTTGGTATTAAAGTTTTGATATAGATTATAAGTAAGATAATTTAAGAATTTAGATGTTTTATATGATGGGCAACTTGTGTAGATTAGCGAGTTTTTTTGGAATTATTTATTAAATTAAATACAATTTCTAATATTTATATAATATCTGATGATAACTTATCATATAATTTTAATAAAATATATTCTATAACTAAAATACTTCAGAGATACTCAACTTTTTCATAACAGCTCGAACTTTAGAAAGCTCTTGCTTTAAAGAAACATTTTCGTTTTTAAGTTCATTAACCTGCTTTTGAAGTTCTTGGTTTGAAGGACGTTCCATACCTGGGTCTGTTGCAAGTTTGTTTCTTATATAGGATACACGTTTCACATTTGGTTCATTTATTTTATGCCTTTTAACAGGCTCTTTGTCTAGTTTTTCTATATTTAAACTGTTGATTATTTTTTCTTTTGCATCTTTGGTTTTGATAATAAAAGGGTTTGCTAAAAGACTGAGATTTAGAAGACGAGGGAGTCCTATTAAGATTCCCATAGTTCGCTCAAAGCTAAAGATTTGATTTTTATGAAGTTCTAATTTAATAAGCTTTTTACAATTACCAACAGGAGAGATATCTTTAATCCTATTATCCGAAGCTTTTAAAGTAACTAGTTTCAATAAACAATGTACAGGTCCCAAGTCTTCAATAATATTTTTGCTCAGATTCAAATATGAGAGATTTATGCACTGACTAACCCCTGAAAGGTCTGTAATATAATTAAAAGATAGGTCTAAATGTGTCAAATTATTCAATCTAGACACAGTAAACCGTTCATTAGAATCAAAAATACTTAAACCTTTATTCTTGAGTTTTAACTATATAAATATTACTTCAGCCAAAGCACCAATATGTGGTGAATTCGATATCTGCAAGAGTTTATTTTCAGAAATTTCTCCGAATTCGCTTAAAGGATTCTGAGGCAATTTTACATTTTTCAATGCTGAGGACAAGCATTCCTTCATTGCTGCAACAGGTTCTGGAGGAGAATCGTCAATACTTAAGTAACTGCCACTTGAAAAAACAAGCTCAGGCAACGAAGTTTCTTTTTCAGGTCTGGTGTGGTTTTTAGTAAAATGGGATTCAAGTAGTTCTCTAGAACTGAATTCTTGAAAGTCAAACGGACATATACATTTTTCCATAATATTAAGTTGATTATTACCATTAAAGTGAAAAATTTTTACTTTGAATAAGAAATATGATAAAAAGAATGAAAGATTTATAATAAATATTATAAGTTTAAATAGGAGTATTAATCTATTTTTATATGATGGATGTTTAGGATTTATTTAGGTTTTAGAGTTGAATGCTGATAGGTAGGTTGAGGAGTTTTTTAAATTTAGTGGTATATGACTTTGTGTATAGATTTGGAGTTTTTGGTCATTTTTATGTTTTGGTAGTTATTGTTATGAGGCAAAGGGGTATTTTAGGATAATAGATGGGCTTTATATATTTTTTACAACTTTTAAAAGTTAATATAGGGGTTATTTAATTTATATAAAAATCTCTGAGTGGTTATAGGATAATTCGCTAAATTTGGTATTATTTTTATACAATAGGATTTATAAGTGAAAGGATTGTTTCTAATACTTTTGAAGTATTAAGTTATTAGGATAATAAGATTTGTATAGTGCATTTTTAAAAACTAATGCTGTAAGGGCTTAATAAAACAAATAAGTAGATACTAAAAGCTTATTGGGTAATAAAAAAATCTTTTATTATTTATATTTAAGGTTCAACACAGATAAAAATTATTTGGTTTATTAAAAAGAACCTAATTTAAACATAAATAAACAGTTTTGCTTATCACTTTATAATATTTCTACATCAAAAATCCTTTAACTAATTCACAAATAATAATTTAAACCATTTCTTTTAAAGCATAAACCAAACTTAAATTAATATTAAACCATATATCCCACTTAAACAAATAAATCTAAAAAACATATTAACATACAACCTATTCCAAAACTCTAAATTAATCATCAGGTGCTTGATCCTTCAAAACGAAAATATCACGAAAAGCTCTAACACTTTCATCAACAGCTTCTTCCGAGCTCACAGATGCAGCACTTTCTGTATGATACAACCCATAATTAGCTAGTGTTTCAGCAACTTTACGCTGAATCACACAATTCAAAACTTTTTGCTTATGTTTTTTACAATCCGCAATCCTTTCATGCTCATCTTCTCCTTCAAATACACTCTTAGCATTAGGATCCTTAGGACAATTCCTTGAAAAATGTCCTCTTTCTTTACAATTCTATCTATATTTTACCGAGCAAAATAATAACATTCCTTTATGTAAATCATGTTCACCATCTTCTTTACATGCATGTTTGCCACTAACACAACCAATAGCATGTCTATCTGAAGATCCACAACACCAATAGTTTTCCCCATTGTATTTACTAAGATGAGTTCTACAAGACCAATTAAAATTCCCTTCTTCAGTATAAACTTGTGAACAATTTATGCATACTTTTGTTACATGAAGAAAAGCTTCAGTTGTTTTAAGTTGTTTCATGATTTTTCGTCTTAAGGAATTCAATTCAGTATTGGTATGGGTGTATTTTTTCTCAAGGCCTTCGAATTCTTGAGATAAGATTTCACGTTTTTTACGTTCATTTTCTAGATCTTGTCTGAGGATTTTTATTGTAGTTTTATAAGATTTTATTACCTTGCCTCGAACATCATCGTAGTTTTCCCTATTTTCTAATAAAGCACTATAAGCTGTTCTGATATGGTCGCGGTCAATGACCGCTCCTCGAAAAGTGCTCTGATTATCAACATGCTCCTTAACAATACCCTTAAAAACTTCATTTATAACCTGATATTCATCATAAATTTTATTAGTCACTGAATATGAACCAACCAATGAATCAAAAGACTTATACAACCCTTCCAACATATCACACATAATAGCATTTTCAAACATCAATAAACTCATAAAATGCTCATGTTCCGCAAGTTTAGATGTTAATTCATTTTAGTAGTTAAGGATCATATTTTAATTTATCGGATATCATTTATATTCTTGGATTCATTAACTTTCTTGTTTGCATTTTCTATTTGTAAACATGCTGATTCAAATGAAGATTTATAATAATCGTATTGTGTTTGCAGATAATCGTAATTCATAGTTTTAAGATTGTTATCCCATAAAGATTTTCTGTTTTGTTCAAGGATAATTTGATAGTCTGTTTGTAGATTTAATAGTTGATCTTTGATGTTTTTAAGTTCTGAGGCGTTTAAGGATTTTTCTTGTTCAAGTTTTTTGTTTTGTTTTTCTAGTTCCTCGTTTGATGTTTTAAGAATTTGAAGTTCCCCGGCAAGTTGTTCTGAAAGGGTTATTTCAGAGTAGACACTACCTGGGACTATTTCTAGAGGTTTTTTATGGGATTTTTTATGATTGGAGAGTTGAGTTTTATTTTTTTTCCTTAAATCATTACGAAACATAGGAAGGATGTATTCCTTGATAACTTCAGCTGCAGTTTCGGATGTTATTTCACTTTTGGATTTTCTATGAAACCTATTCCGGATTATTTCGCTGTTTTTATGAAAAACAACTGTATTATCTTTAGTGCAAGCGGTTCTTAATCTAAAAGACTGTAAATACGAATTTGAAAAATCATTTTTTTTATTGCAAGACTCCTTGCTGCTATTAGCTTTAGATCCATGTCTAACTGCTGGTGTTAAGCTCCTTTTTGACATTATAACAAAAAGCTAATTACTGCAATAACTAATATGAAAAACTATCAAATATCATATAAAAAATAAAGAATATGGGAAACTGTGGCAGTAGTTTTTTAGGGTGCACATCCAAGCCAGAAGTTGAGCAAATGCCGAACCCACAACATAGTACTGATGAGAACACCCAAGAAATAAACATCATAGAAAACAGTAGCACAATTCCAAACCTATCTCTAGACGACAAAATTTTAAAATCTCTAGCCCGAAGATTTCTATGCAAAAAAGCCCGCAAAACTCTAAACCCTAACCCTCATCTTATTTGGATACTACAAAAACCTCTTTATAAAAGTCATCATACAAAATGGATTGAAAACTTAAAACTAGAAGATGACGAATACTACACTGGTGAAATTCATGACAATATCAGAGAAGGTTTAGGTCAAATATCAAAACAAAATAAAATTATCTATAAAGGTCAATTCAAAGCTAACAAAAAACATGGTCTTGGTAAATTATTAACATTAGAAGGGGATATCTATGAAGGAAATTGGGAATTTGATAAAATGTCAGGATATGGAGAACTTCATCATCATTCAGGACCGAAATATTATGGAAACTGGCTTAATGATCAACAACATGGTAAAGGTAAAGAACTTTGGATAAATGGGACTATTTATGAAGGTGAATATAAACAAGGTAAAAAAAATGGTAAAGGAACTTTGATATATCCTGATAATAGTAGATTTATTGGAGATTTTGTTGATAATGAAATATTAGGTACTGGAGTTTTTTATTATAATGATGGGAGGAAATATGAAGGACAATGGAAATATAATAAAATTAATGGGAATGGGAAAATGACTTGGCCAGATGGAAGATATTATATTGGGAGTTTTGTTAATGATAAAAAACATGGGGAAGGGGTTTTTTTTTGGAATAATGAGAAGAAGTATGAGGGACAATGGGAGAATGGGAAACAACATGGAATTGGCACGATTTATAATTGTGGAGAGAAAAAAACTGGAGAATGGAAGAATGGGACGAGGATTNAATTGGCACGATTTATAATTGTGGAGAGAAAAAAACTGGAGAATGGAAGAATGGGACGAGGATTAGGTGGATTTGAGATAAATAATTACATATAATTTTGTTGAATAATAAGGGTTTTTAAGATAAGTGTATTAAATATGTGATAGAGATGTATATTTTTTTATGGTTTATAATTTATGATTTAGATATAGTTATTATAAAGATTAGGGTTTTAGTATTCTTTTGTAACTTTTTTGGCAACTGTAAAACTGTTTAGGTCAAACTTTTTATTGTTATTGGAAATTATGGCTTTGGGTGGATTTAGGTGTGAAGGGTAGTTGCTTGGGATGTGGTGTGGAGGATTTGAAATATAATTGGTATTAACTACTCTTTCACTTTTAGCGTGATCATTAAAATCCATGTTTGATAAACAATCTATTGATATTTCTGTTCTTTTCACTGGGCTTAATATTTTGTCATCCATAACTTGGCTTTCAATAGGCACAACAGTAGGACCCTGAGTTTCATTCGCCAAAGTATCCAAGCTTGTTTTCTTAAATAACACAAAATCTAAAATGAATCTAACAATAATAGTAATCTCAGTGACCCATATAATAAGCACACACCCAAAAGTTAGATAATATTTCATATTGCTAGTTAGGTCATCTAATGACCTAATCCCAATAAGCACAACCAAAAAAAGGCAAAGAAACTCGCTAATAACAACAGTTATTGCATCAAATTTCATAGCAAATGGTCTTGTAATACATACATATAACACTAAATATAGACTACCTATGAAAAATTGAAATAAGGCAATCATAAACAACTGTATTGAAGGAGAATTGGGCAAAACTACTAAGCAAAATGCTAGCGAATATCTATAAAATAAAAAAATAGTATAAAACTGGTACTTTGATGTTGTAAAACACGGTTTAAACTCTTTAACTATAGTTTCAATGCTTTCAAAAACTATATCATGATGTGATTCTATATCTCCTGTTATTTTTTTTTTAATAATCAGAGGAATAGCTATAATCCAACACCCTCCCATTATCAAAAAAAACAAAGAAAACCCTAAATTCATTGATGAACACGCATTTTTACCTGTATAAAAGTACAGATTTATTAAGCTAAATGTCATGAAATCCAAATAAAACAATAAATGAAGTCTTATAATGATTGAGTATTTGACTTGCTTTTTTAAATACAAAATCGTATTTGAATTTGTATATTTGCTAAGAATAATTACAATAATACAAGCAAGTAATATACTAAAGTAGACTAAAAGAGATTCTTTTGCATTGTTAATGAAACTATTTGATTTAATTTTGATACTTGAGTATATATGATTGTCTATTGGCTCATCAAGACATATAGAAGGAAGTTCGAAAGGTCTGAAAACTATAGCGATTTGGCTAAAGAAAGATTCGAATTCAGAATTGTTGTCGATGTTTATTAAGGGAATCCAATGGATTAAAGTGATAAAAGAAATATTGTGCCATACTGCATATAAGCATTTCCCTCTATTTCTTGTAACTACGGCAAAGATGAGCATAATAACGATGATTGATAAAAAACAGTAGATAGAAACCTGACCAAGTTTATCAAACCTTGAAATGCCTGAATCTGAGTCACTAATATATCTCATATTTATACTATATGAGATTTATTATCATATTTTAATTATGTTTGTGACAAAATGTATGTAATTTTATATCTAAATCTTTATATAGTATCTTGTATTTCTTGCTTTTGGAAAATTTTATTAAGTTTCTTTCTTAGTAACTTAACTTGGTGAATAAATTATTATAGGGGGTAAAATGTAAAAAGGATAATGAAATCGTATATAAAAAGGTTATACATGAAGATATTAATTAATACTGTATATCTAGAGATACTCATTTGAAATTTTAGTTAAATAAATTCGGCACTATAAGTTAATATATATAAATAAAAGTATGACAATATAATATTAAATAATATATAAATCACTCCCTTAAACTTAAAAAAAGTATTCTGCCTATATAAAACAACCTCTTTAAAATACAAATTTCTAAAATTATCACAACTGAACATAAAATATTATATAAAAAACTACATATTTATACAGATTCTAACCTACCCAAAATTCTATATATAACTTCACATAAAATATATTTTTCTTATAACCTCCACTCAGTAATTCAATTTCCCCTTAATTTCCCCTTAATTTCTCATCCCATTTTTCATTCACTCCTAAATCCTAGCATCCACTTTTTTCTTTTTGCTTATCATAAAGTAATTAATAATCCAAAGATAAATGAAAACATTCTGGCTTCTAGCTCTGTTTGTTTTTCTTATCTACTTATACGATGGTTTTATCGAATACAACCAATTTTTGACAAATAAAGTATCATCAATAACTCCTCGTTTCTTTAGTCCTAATAACCCAAAAGCTTATACAGTGACAAACTCATCATTCATTCCACCCTCACCATCAAAAGACCCAATTTCACTTATACCTAATACCGAATACATATATAAGCCTAATCCTTTTGATATTGACGATAGTGAAAACCTTAAAACTCTTGGGCTTTCTTGTACACCAGATAGTTTTGGATATTCAAAATCCCAAGGAAATAATGTTTTTCCCTATCATGGCTACCCAAAATGTTCAGTCCTAAACAATCAAAATGACACTTATTTGCATATAGACCGTAAAGAAAACATTTTATACATGAACTGCCCTAAAGGAAACAATGGAAAAATAGTTACAGGGCCAGTAGACAGTCGCAAGTTCACAAAAGGTGCTGAAATCTTTGAAAAATGGGAAGTACGCAAGTATGACGGTAAAGAAAATGCTAAAAACATCGAATATGGTCTAGCAACATGTGAAGATGACAATGAATTCATGCAAGCTTCCCTTGTGCCGATTTTCAACCAAACCGCTTACAGCATGGCAAAAAGCAAAACCACCAGCAAGCCAAAAATCATTTTTTTCCTAACTTTAGACTCCATGTCCAGAAGGCATATGTTTAGAAAAACCCCTAAAATCATTGATTTCCTCAACACTTTAAACTCAAACTCATCATCAGAATTCTCATCATTTGACTTCAAACTCCACAACGTCCTTGGCGCAGATTCAATATCTAATCAAGTGCCAATATTTGGTGGTCTCGACAAATTTGTATCAGATTTTTCAGGCAATCAAAATATAGACCGTCTTGGTGATACAGCTTTATGGAATATTCTTAGAGAAAAAGGGTATATTTCACTTCTTGGTCTTGAAAACTGTGATAATTATTTCCCTGGAGCACTTGGTAGAAATCCTCAAGTTGATTATGCAGTAAATCCATTTTATTGTGCAGTACAAAAATATACACCAACAAGGTTTGATAAAGGATATGAATTAGTTCAAAGATGTCTTGGAGGTCATCAAACTCATTGGTATATATTAAATTATACAAAAACTGTAGCTGAAATAAATAAAGGTGTGAATATGTTTTTATATATACATTTGAATTCAGCACATGAGTCTAGTGGTCAACATGCAGAGACTATGAATGATGATGTTACTGAATTTTTAGATGATTTCCTTAAGAGTTTTAGTAAAGAACATGAAATTTTCATATACCTCAATGCAGACCATGGGATGAGATATGGGAATTGGTATAAAGATCTTGAAGCTTATATTGAACAGAAACTCCCAAGTTTATTTATTATTGCTAGTAAGTCTTTATTAGACCAATTCCCTTATTCTTATAACAGTTTAGCTATTAATACTCAAAGGCTTACATCAAAATTAGATTTAAGAGAAACAACACTTTTTATTGCGGGGATTGTAGAGAAAACATCTTTTAGTGTTAATTTACTTGAAGAAATTTCCCCTATGACTAGAATATGTGAACATGCAGGGATTAAAGCTTGGGATTGTTCTTGTATTACAATGTCTGAAATTTCACATCCAAGTAAAGAAGTTGCTGATGTTATTGAATATTTAAAAGACTATGCTGAAAATTTAATAAATTCTGCTTCGTATCAACACCCATTATATCCTTTAGGATCTGTGTGTAAGAAAATTGTTCTTGAAAAAGTTACAAAGATTTATCATGTTAGTATAAACAATGTTAATGAGTATTTTAAGCTAGAAGTTACTAGTAGTTCAAGAAAAAATATGAAGTTTCAAATTAATTATGTGCTTATGTCGGATAAAGCTTATAAAGAAAGAAGATTAAATCAGTATAGGCCTGAAGTATTTGCGTATAATGCCCCTGTGAGGATAAAAATATTGAGTATTTCGAGAATTGATAAATTTGCTGGGCCTTGTGAAGCAAAAGCTCGTAATCATGGGATTAAAGCTGAGTTTTGTGCATGTGTTGATGAATAGGACTACATAAATTAGTTTAAAATAAAAACTCTAACATACAAAAAAAGTATCATTTTTATATGAATTTCTATTAATAGTGCTTAAATCGAGCACTTGCTTATGCAATATTACGACTTTAGTCCAAACAATAAATGCTTTTTCTTTCCTAATTTCAGTCTTTTCGTTAAATAAGTTTCGTCTAGGGATAGTTTTACCCCATGTCGATATGTTCTTGGAGTTATCTTACTGAGAAGGTTTTTCCTACCAACACTAGCAAACTGTTTTGTTCTAGGTTTTGCATTGCGTGGTGAAGCATGGCTTATATTTCTTGAAGATTTTGGAGATAAGGTTTTTTTAACATAATTCTTTGATATAAGTTCACTTAAAGGTAAAGCTGTTATAGAACTTCTATCTAAATTCATAGCACATGACCTTCTTGATCTGATTTCTGTACGGTTATTTAGGTTTAATAATGGGATACTTGGGATTTTTAAAGTTTTTAAAAACTGAGATCGATCTGAAGGAGGTTGAGCAACACCAATAGATGCCCTATGTTTTTTCATAAGAAGATAGTATGTTGTGGTTATAGTATCATGTTTATTAGCTTCAATACACTTTTGTGAATGTTCCAAATCAAAATTATAATCAGAAAGTTTGGATAATATTTCATTGTTTATTGGCATTTGATTATAACCTACTTGTATTCCCTGACTGAACTTTGTTTTTACCATTGTAAACCAACTATGCTTTCTGATTTCTAATATTGTATATCTAGTTTCTGGCTGAGTATCTAGAATTTTCGCAATAATTTCCCTCCCTTCAATAGAAACCCATTCCGGCATTTCATACTCGCAGTTAAGGATTTTCTTATACAAAATCGATGTATTCGGGTCTTCAAAAGGTAAATACCCACATATCATAGCAAATAAAATTACCCCACAACTCCATAAGTCAACATGAAGACCTATATATTTTTTCCCAGCTATCATCTCTGGAGCTGCATAACAAGGACTTCCACAAGCAGTACTAAGAGTTTCTCCATCTTTATATGTATTCGACAAGCCAAAATCAACAATTTTTATATTCTTTTCATCATCTAATAACAAATTTTCAGGCTTTAAATCTCTATGCACAATCCCTAACTTGTGAATATACTCAACTCCTGAAATTATTTGATGGAAAAATCTACATGCTTCTTGTTCATCAAGACGACTTCTTGCTACGATATAGTCAAATAACTCCCCACCGCTTGCGTATTCCATTATCAAGTATAGACGCTTTTTTGTTTCGATTATCTGATTAGATGTTACCTCATAGAGCTGGATTATGTTGGGATGACGGATTAGTTTTAGGATATGAATTTCTCGAGTTACTCTTTCGATGTCAGCTGCATCTTTGATTCTTTGCTTTTCGAGAATTTTGACGGCAACTTTTTCGTCTGTAAGCAAATGCTTGCCAACTTTAACTTTGCCAAAAGTGCCCTTGCCTATTGTTTTTCCAATATTGTACTGGCCAATGCACTTATCCCTTTTTTCAGTCTGCACTTCCATCTATATAAACTAATATTGGTATAAAAAATAACATTTTTATAACTTTCTGAGAGAAATCTATGCCATATTCCTAAACTTTAGTTTAAAAATTATGAATTTAGATTAGGCTGTAGTTATTTTATGCGCAAATGCTTAGAATCATCTTTCATTTTTATGATATTTTAAGACAAGTAATTTAGTTTTTTTTATGCATATTTAAATGTTGACTTTTTCTTCAAAAAATAGCATAATTAAAATTTAATATAAAAAGTATTCGGGATAATCTAATGATTCTATTATCTATATTGAATTCTTTAGTATTCTTAAGTTTAATTCAAAATATTTTGATGATTCTGTTTATAAAAATTAATCCATATAATACTTACTATATTCTCTATTGCTTGCTTAACAAACTTAAGGCTATAATATCTAATGTTTCCTTAATCATAAAATTTTCTTTGCATGATATTTCCCAGAATTGCATTCTTAATACATCAAAACATTTTTTCGCATCTTCAAAAGTAATTTGTCTACTATAAGCCAAATCAACTTTATTGCATACTGCAAAAAATCGAGATTTAATGAATTTCTAGAAACCAAATACATTAAATCCTTTACATTTTTTAAAGCACTAGGATTAGTAATATCATATAAAAATAAGCAAGCATCACAAAGTTGTGAGGTTTTATTACTTATTAATTTATTCTTTTCAGGAGTTTGGATGATATGCAAAAGTGTATTTATTGATTCACAAGTAAATTGATAAAAAAAAAAATTGGTAATTGCGACTTATCTGGACTTGGAATAATTTTCTTTCGAGCTGCTGATATAAATGTTGATTTTCCTGTGGAGCTATCTCCTAGAACAAGTAAAATAAAGATTCTCCTATTTTATCTTTCATTTATACTTACTTTATACAGTCAATTTTGAAGAAGGAAAAGTTTATTTCATTAGTCTTTAATATAAATTAGCTGTTTTTGCTATTAAAAAATGCGAAATTTGTGAGTGATAAAAATTTTAATATAAAATAATAATCACTAATTTATAAACTATACTCTAATATATAGTAAATTGCTTATATAAATCTACACTAAATACTAAACTAATTGAATGTATTTGTATCAGCAATGCCTTGAGTATAATCTAAAGGTGATACTTTTGAAAATTTGATTTTTTCTTTCATAGGAATTATAGCTGATAAACGCTTAGCTCCTCTATTATTAACTTTCCTTGTTTTTTCTTTAATCTTAATTTTATATTTCTTATAAGCTTGTTCAGTTACACTCATAATAGTAGTAAAAACGCTAAAAAGTCCAAAAACTGATCCTAAAACTGTAGACCCAAACATAATCCATGAATATTTTAAGGTCCTACTTGTTGACATTCCTGTATTACTTTTAATCATTTTAAGTCTTAAAAGCAAATTAATCTCTGAACTTATTCTGAATATTCTTTACGTTTTTTGAGTACTTAAAGATCCATATTCAATAGTATTATCTATTGATATATGATATCCTGTTTCAAAACTTGACCATGATGATGACTCAGATGTAAAAATCTAAATAAAAACTACAGAAGGAGTAAAAGTATAAGGAATAATCGAAGACTTTCTACCACGAAATACATAACCAGTTCCAGGGTATAAAAATGTAGAAATACTACTATATTCATTAGGAATTGAAGATGTAACTGTTAAGTTTACAGCAATCCCACTTGAATAACTGTTTTTTTCTTTCATAAGCACATCAATATAAGCTTCATTATCATTTAACTCGAAATTTTTATACTCGATTTTAACATTACAAGTTGTACTATTTTTCAAGAATATAATATAATTTTTATCAAATGTAAATCCTTTATTGTTTATCTCATTAAATTCTTCATTCATATTTGTACATGAATCTGAATATACTAAAAACTGTATATTAACTTTTAAAGAACTTGCCTTTATTTCATCTTTTATAGCAATCAATGGGACAAGAGCTTTTATTTCAGTAACATTATCAAGCTGGAAAGAAATAAAGCCAATAGAAATCGACACTCCAGCAGCAATAAGAAAAAGTATTGAAAAAATTCCTCCGATTCTAGTTTTTTTATATATGACTGGAATGTTAAGAGCTATAGGGTGAAATGAAGAAAACAAATCAAAAGTTTTCATTTTTCTGTAGATACATTTACGAAACATTAGAACAAAACAGAAAAGGAAAATACTGAAACCACCTAATGAGTACCACATTGTATTAGAAATATTGTTGATTGATGAAGATTGGCTTGAATAAGATGCTGGTTGGATTGATGATTGAGATTTTAGAGTGATGTATGATTGAGGAGTTGAAGTACCTAATGGGCAATAGACATTTATAGAGCAATCTAGACAATAAACACTCCCTTCATTACTAGAAAAAGTTCCTTCCTCACAAGGAAGGCATTGATCAACACTAATCGCAGCAATACTCGTAGAAAAAGTTCCAGCAGGACATTTCTCACATATTCCATCTTTCCAATACGTTCCTTTACTGCACATTTGGCAATCATCTCCCTGAGTTCCAGGACTACAACTGCTATTCCCAACTTCAAACCCAGTTACTTTATATAAAAGATTCGTTTCTGTATTATAAATTTTATATCCAGCTACAGCTACTCCTCCTCCAAATAAATAAACCGCATTCCCAAAATGAACAGCTGAATGTCCATATTTATAATAATTATCTGAAGGCATTATTATTGTATAATTTCCATCTTGTAAATCAACAGCTACTATATAATTAACAACTTGAGTATTCCAAAAAGATCCAAAAAACAAATAAGCAGTACTTTTTATAAATACTACTGCTGTTTCTGATACCCCAGCCAAAAAATCCATAGGATTTTTTTGTTTGTATGTGATTTCCAATATACTCATCCCTGAAGAAGATAAGTGTATTTGAATAACTTGATTATTAGGGTAATGTTGAAATGTACTTCCTCCTACAATATAAATTATTGGGTTTGTTTGATTAACTTGAATAGTACAATGTGATCTTATAATAGGTAATTTTAAACTTGTTTTTGATGATGTAGAGAGTAAAGAATAAGAACTTGTCACATAGTCGAAAAGCCATATTTCATCAAAGTCTTGATAAAAGTTTTGTCCACCGATTATATAGTATTTGTAGTTGTAATAACACATAGATGATGAAAATCTTGGGGATGGGGTAGATCCAACAACATCAGCAAGTACCCAATTAAAATTGTAATCATAATAATAGTATAAATCGTTGTAAATATGTAGACCATCTTGGCCACCAAATATAGCAAAAGAGTTTCCTATTATTTGAGTACAAGCAAAATCAATTCTACCAGATGGAATTGTCCCTTGTATACTAACTGAAGTCCAAATTTCTTGAGTTATACTGTATTTCCACATATCATTATAGTAATTTCCATTGTAATAACCTCCAAATATAACAATATTGCCTTCGATTATTAAACTTTGATGATTACGTCGCCTTTCAGGTAAGCCATAATTATTACTCTCCAAATTGAATATTAGAGATTGTTTGCTTAAATCTACAGAGTATATTGAATTGTATATAGAAAACTGATCTCTTCCTTCTATCAAATACACTTTTGAATTTATTGACACAATAGCACACTCAGCTACATAAGTGGTATTATAATTACCTAAATTTGACCATGAACTTGTAATAAATGAGAATTTCCAAACTGAGTTTAATTGGGTTACAGTTTCAAGCTGATAACCATATATAACATAAAGTTCATCATTATATACGACCATAGCATGAAAGATTCTATGTTCAGGTTTTTTAGTACCTTTATCTTCAACCACACTCCATGTTTCTTCAGTGATATCATAAGAATATAAATAAGTTTGATTTGGCCAAATATTTGTAGATGGAGGTGTGTAGCCAAAAAGGTAAAGTTTTTCATTATAAAATTCTAAGGCTGATGCTATTTTAGGCCCAGGGTATTGACCATTTCTTGGCATTTTTTTAGATTTAAGTGTCTGAATATCAATTGTAAATAAACTTGAGTCCATACCAGTGCTTGTTAGTCCTCCATAGATAGCTAAATAAGTTGTATTATCCCTTTCATAAACACATGAGGCAAATTTTTCTCTACCTTGAATTGGGTCTCCTGAAAGCATAGCAATTGACCACGTAAGGGTTTTCATGTTAAAAATATAAACATCTGAGCTAATTCCTGAAGTTGTTGACCCATAAAAAACAAGTAACTCATGATCTCGAACTAGAATTTTTCCAGCTTGTAAACCCGGTGGAATAAAAGCTGACTGAGCAAAAATTTGCTTCCAAGTTGATTTTGATAGACTATATTCTTGAAGAGTTGAAGACATACTGCCAGTTTCATAAACAAATCCTCCAAGTACAATAAGTCTTTTGTTTGAGGAATCGTATGCGGCCATTGGGTTTGTTGATCTACTTGGTGGACTTCCTTGCTTAGGATATGTTTCTATAACTATCCCAAGAGCTGATATTACTAGTAAAATAAGCATTTACAACAAAGTTTATGCCTGGGGAAAAATTTAATTTCATAATCTAAGCTGTGGTGTAAGGCTCATAATTAGAAATACTTTAGGTTTATGTTTTTTAAGGAATTTTGATATTGAAGTATTCGATTATTATCATTGTGAAATAATTATTGGTGTGGATTGTAAAAATTTAAAGTAATTACAACAAATTATAAGAATAAGTTTTAAATTAAATATTCTAATTTTTATTTCAAGTGACTAAGTGATTAAGTAAGGCTAAAGTAAATCGATTTATAAGAAGATAATATTGTATGACTGTTAAGCAATTTGAAGAGACATTTTGATTTTAGCTTATTTTGAGTTTTTTTAGATTTTTACTATTTAGATTTTCATATGATAGAAAGGTAATATACAAGGTTTAACATGAAATCTTTATATATTTGAGCTACTTTTTGTTATGGTTTTAGTATTGGCATACTTTGTATATTATTAAGGCTTTATCATATTGAAAACAGGATAAGTTAAAAAGCAAAATAGATTTTTATAAAAATTGAACATTTTAAATTGTATATGAGAAGATAAGATATGGAGAGCCTGAGAAAAAAATTTTTAGGTTTTTATTGGAGAATTTGTTAAGATGAATAAGCAATTTATTTTGTGTAAGATTAAAAAGTTAATCCCCTTAGATATCATTTTAGTAAAATACCTAATATCATTTGCATTTAACTAAATTATTTATTGCTTTAAGTTTTGATTTCCTTTGAGTTTAAAACATTTAAGGCTACTAAATAAATAGTTTCCTGAATCACCACATTTTTTTACATGATATTTCCCAAAGTTCTATATTTTTTTCATCAAAATACAATTTTGCATCGTCAAATTTTAATTTTCTATTAGTTTCTAAATCTTCTTTATTTCCTACAGCAAAGATCTTAATAATAAGGATTGAGAAAATTAATTTCATCAGAACTAGACTTAATGGAATAAAAAGTTTGAATATTAGAAATATCATAAAATAAAATGCATCTGCATCTCAATAATACATCTTAGCTAAATTATGATATCTTGAGCATCCTAAAGTGTCAAAAATATATATTTTAGTTTTGTATGACTCAGTTTCAAATTCATAAATATAATAATCACAACTTATTGTAGGTTCATAATTTTCAATAAACTTATTTAATATGAGTTTTTTAATAAATGTTTTTTACCTGTTGTAGTATCACCTTATAAGGACAAATTTTAAGTAGATTACCTTTTTTGTTTCCATTTATATAATCCGCTAAGGAAGTATTATAACATTGGTTAGAGTTAAAAATTAAAATATTATATTACAAAATTGTTTAAATGTTATTAGTATTAAACTTGAAAATTACCC
>MPUH01000752.1:0-36593 GCA_001970955.1 Stentor coeruleus | reverse complement strand
ATAGAAAAATATATGCTAGATATGAGTTTATTGTTTGTTTTATAATTATAAATTTGTTTTTAAGCATTTTTAGCTTAGGAATGTGCATATATGAGGAATTTAAGATGCTATAACTTAAAAAAGGCTCAAATTATTAATTATAAGGTAAATATCATAATCCTAGTTAATTGGTTTTGCTTATTAACTTAATTAATATTTATAGTGTGCTGATTTAGGCAAAAATATTTATTAATGAGGTTTCAAATAAATTGATATTGGCGTGGGGCTGAGATTTATCATGATTATGCTCTAGGAAAGATATATAATCAAGGTTTCTTAGAGCTTTTTCACTGGGGCTTAATGAAAAATGAGAAAATGTGAGGGAAAAAATACCTTATTGTTTGGAAGAAGAGTCTATGAAATTGCTTCTTACTAGCTATGAGTTGGATTCCAATGACTCTGACGTAATTAGGACTTTATAATTGAAAGTAACTTAAAAAATGCTCAGATCACGAATCTTAAGGCCAAATTCCGAAATAGCTAATTACCAAAGCATAATCAATTCAATAATGTTTAGCATAAGTGCTTATTAAGCTAAAAAAAATTCTTGTTAAGTAGCTCATGAAAATAAAATCATCAGCCATTGCCAATTATCATAGTCAATATGAAATTTTCATTTATTATGCACATGCAAAGCATATTTATATCTATTGAATACCCTATCTATATCTTCTGATATATAATAAAAGTCTTATATGCCAAGCACAAACAATAATAACTAACGAAGCCTATTTAAAGAATAATAAAATTATAAATCAATTCAAAAAAATGCTAATTTTCATGATTTGATCTTATTTGTAACTTATCTTTCATAAATGATCTTATTCGAAATATAATAAAATATACAGCTCCCTTGGTCAAACTCTTGAAAATCTTATTGGATAAAAGCCAGTATTATGCTTAAAGTTAAAACAATCTATCATGTAAAATATTAATGAAAAGAACATTTCTAAAAGAGTTGCCTAAAGAGCAGTATTTGGGAGATAAGCCTGGAAGTGCCTTTCATGAAAGCGAAATATCTCCAGCTTGTAAGTTTTTTAACCATGAAGATGGAAAATACACTGCAAGAACAGCAGCTACTCGATCAACCAAATGTAGCCCTAGAGTTAAAGCCTCTCATCTATCATCTTCAATGTACGAATATTCAAAAAGAAGCGAGCCTGGTGATATAAACAAAGGAGACTCTGTTTTTTCTACAGCAGTCTGGGAATTATCGGAAAGAATTGATTCGTTTAATCTTAGATTCTCCAACAAGCAAGCCCAGTCCAAAAACTATGAGTATTTCGCCTACCAGATCGATATAGGCTATTCATGCTATCAAGACATATTCAAAATCATGAAAGTAAATTACCCTGAGATTGCATCATGGATTAATTCTTATCTTGAAAGCATTTTCAAATTATTTTATGAAATGCAGGAGTATATTAAGCATCAGGAAGAATCAAGTAAGAAGCACTTTTCAATTTTAGAAACTCGCTTAAAAGACCTAAAATCTGAATATTCCTCTCTTAGTTGTAAATACCAAGAATCAATACGACTTCAAAAATATGATGAAGAAATAATTCGTAATGAGGTCGAAAAAATGTTCCCAGAAAGCAAAGAAGACTTAAAGGACTTCAAAGATAGAATGTCCATAATAAAAAACATAAAATCTGCAGGTACATCCGATGCCCTCAGAGAACTCTACTTAGAAATGAGCCGCAATAGACGTATGCCAGACTTATCTCAAATAGAATTCTCAAGTATGAGTGCAGAAAACGTAATCGAAGGTATAAAATCTAGTTATGAAGTCCTAATAACTTCAACAATTAAAACTGTCAGTCGTGCTTTAAAAGGGAAATATCACAAAATCAATGTTGCTGTGCAAACTTCAGCTATTTATATAGAGCCTAAACAATATGAAGATATGATAAAACAAATGGAGAAATTCCATCTGGTTCGACAAAGCACAATGATGCAATTTGACAAAGCTAAAGATGATATAAAATCCTTAAACCAGCAAATTGATAAGCTGGAAATTGAAAAAAACAATTTAAGAGGTGATTTGATGAATGCAAAAAGAGACTATGAGTTAAAATCTAAAGAATTTTTTTCTGATAGACTTGATATAGAATCCAAGAAAGGAGAAATTTTATCTTTGCAAAAAGGATTTTTAGATCGAAACAGAGAGATTGAGAGTCTAGAAAAAAAGCTTAGTATTTATGAATCAGAGCTTAAGAAACATAATTAAAATTGATGTTGCTTCAAAAAGTGAGTCAGTGGAAACAAATCCTGCTATATTCACAAAAAGGCAAAAAAATGCTGAAATACCATAGAGATAGATAAGGAATCAGTTAAAAATACAGGGTTGAATAAAATGATAAAAGAAATAACTGAAGAGAGGAATTTGAGAAAATGTATGCTGATAAATTGTCAATGCCATCTTTGAATATAAGGAAATCTTCAGAAAAAATTGATAAAGAGCCAAACGAAGGGTTGAGGGCATTTAAGAGAAGGAGTACTTTGGTTCCTCATATCAAAGATGATAATGAGATTTTTAATAATTCAGGATTAGATATACAAGACACAGTTATAAATGAAAAAGTTGATGAGTCTGAAAGTGATTATAGTGAGGATATGCAAAAAACTCACAATATTCAACTGCAAAAAAATAGCCATGAAACCTCTCAGGATAATATACACTTTAAAAAACACTCAAAACATAAATCAAAACATGGAAAAAAGCCTAAAAAAACTCATAAGAGCCCAAAAAAGCATAGTCAAATAGAAAAAGATTCTAATAAAAAACTTGTCCATCCTCAAATTGATGTAAAAAATAAAAAACATCCAAGTACAGGTCCAAGCTGTAAAGATAGCAAAAAAATAGCTTATAGGATGCAAGAAAGTGTATTGGAGCAAAGTATTACTGAACAAACAGGAAATAAATTAGACAAATGATGTGGAAAAGATATAAAAGCAGAAGTTAGTATTGGAATACAAGTTGGAGATGAGTCAAAAGATCAGGAAAAAGACTTGGCTTATACAAAATTGATTCACCCATTTAACCCGAATAACATATATGGACTTCATGGAGATGTGTATTATCAGAAATCATCTTTTGTCCCGCAATCTAAAATGCCAGAGACGATTTTACCATATAAATATCCTTATATAGAAGATAGGCCTTAGCAGCTTGTAATTGGATTATTATTAGATTTACTTTTTTATTGAATATTTTTTTTTGTAAATTTTAGCTTCAGAAGGCATAAAAAACCACCTGAGTTTTTCAATGCTTTCTTGCATATAAAACTCTTTTTCGGGCCTTTGTCTAAGTATTTGTGTGATTTGACAAAAAATGAAAATGCAGAAGTCTTTTAGCTCTCTGATTTCCAAGCATAAACAGCCCAGAATTTCATGCAAAACTTTACTTATTCTCTTATAATCTTCAAGTTCAAAATTCATAATATACCTATCACCTATAGGATTTTTTAACTGAAACCAAACCAAGACTAATTGATGCCACAATACCAGGAGTCCCTCCTTCTTCTTTTTCTTCAGGATATTCTAGGTAAGTATTTGAGTTCTTTGTTACAAAGATCAATAAGCTAGTGTTTTTCATTTATATGAGAAATATTTACTAGTAAATTCTTACAATAATATATATTCATAAAACCATCAGAAATCTTTCCATCCTTTACTTAATATTATTTCCCTATCAATTTCTTACAAATTTTTATAGCCATTTCACAAATTAAATATAATTCTAATCCAAAAATATCGTCATAAAATCCAAGTACTTTTCCTTAGAGCGCACACTTAACCCTTATTTCTTATACCTTAATATATCCATATCTGTATAATAAAATGCTCAGGAGGTTCTTTACAACCAAAAACCCAAAAGTATTCTTTAAGGTCTCAGCAAATGGTACCAGAATCGGCGAAATTGTCTTTGAGCTCAGAGCTGATGTCGTCCCTAAAACATCTGAGAACTTCCGCCAGCTCTGTATAGGAACTAGTGGCAAGGCTCCAACAGGACAGGCCCTTTGGTTCAAAGGTTCAGCATTCCACAGAGTGATTCCTCAATTCATGTGTCAAGGAGGAGACTTTACCCATGGCAATGGTACTGGAGGGTGGAGCATATACGGTAGTAAATTCCAAGATGAGAACTTCAAGCTTAAGCACGATGCTCCTTGGCTTTTAAGCATGGCAAACGCTGGACCGAACACAAATGGTTCTCAGTTCTTCATAACAACTGTAAAATGCCCCTGGCTCGATGGTAAGCATACAGTATTCGGCAAGGTTATTGAAGGAATAGATGTGGTTAAGAAAATAGAGAGCTTTGGGACTAATATGGGCACACCTCAAGCTAAAATTGTTATTGATGATTGTGGGGAAAAAGTTGACCCAGTAGCTAATTAACTAGTTTTATTTTCAAAATATATATTTTAGATTATAGGCTTGGGAATAATGATTACGGTTGCTAGTAGTCAAAATAATATAAGATTGTCCCTAGAATATTTATCATTAGGCTGTATAAGTTGGCTTGAGATCTTTTAGATAAAATTTTGCGACTAAAATCTTGGAATTTTTTTAAAGCTGGCTTTTGAAGAGATATCAGATTATTATTTTAAAAGAAACCCAAGAGCATATAGTTTCATTACTATATCATAACAGATTTCATACTCTTTAGGTATTTCTCTTATGCTTTCGAAATAATTTAACAATTTTAGTGGCAAGATTTGCCTTAAAAATCTTGAGCTTCCTTTCGTAGCTTCAAGTTCATTAATAAAAATTCTGGCACCAGGCTCTAATTTTGCTTAAAATTAAGTTATTGAATTAAACTTACAATATAAATTCCCCATAGCCAGTATATATGGAAAATCTCTAACTGTTTCTCTAATTGATGCATAAGAAATTTTTTGATGGGGAAATTTTTTCTTGTTCTGCCTTAAGACTTTTTGAATTCTTTAATTAGACAATCTTGGTATTTGATTTGATATTTCAGAGCTACTGTGAAATATCAGTCAAGCTCCATAAATATGTTTAAATTAATAGTTTATTTATTTTTAAAACCAGATATTTAATTTTTCTATGAAATTTTACAATGATGATTATGATGATAAGTTTATCACTTATGCTAAACAGTTATTTCATGAACTTTATAATAAATTTTTAAAAAAATTCGATTTTTATGCCCAGAAATGCATAGAAAATTATATAGACATAAAATTCCATATAGACCTTTACATATAATAGGCAAAAAAAAATCAAATTCTCTCATTTTCTTATTAAAAAATAAAATCCTCTACTTGCGTACTTTCCATCTTAATCCTATTTATTAAGCCCATCTCCTATTACAATATTTCAATTTCTTTAATCTTTTCCAATCAAAAAACAACCCCAACCTTTTTCCCGTAGCCATAACCCTTCTTCATTACTTACAAATTTGCCATTTTCTTATAAAGAGTGGTTAAAAATGTTCCAAAGAGTCATCCGAAACTTTGCTAGCAAGAAAAAAACCACTCAGCTTAAAGAAATGCTCACTAACAAAAGCTTAGAATTCATCATGGAAGCCCACAACGGCTTAAGTGCGGTAATAGTTGAAGAAGCAGGTTTCAAAGGTATTTGGGGTAGTGGCTTATCTATATCAGCTCAACTAGGTGTTCGAGACTCTAACGAAGCTTCTTGGACCCAGGTTCTCGAAGTATTAGAATTCATGTCAGACAGAACTAAAATTCCTATTCTTTTAGATGGAGACACTGGCTATGGCAACTTCAACAACGCTAGAAGACTTGTAGCAAAGCTTGAGCAAAGAGGAATTGCAGGAGTGTGTTTAGAAGACAAGCTTTTCCCTAAAACTAACTCTTTACTTGAAGGAGCTAAACAGACTCTTGCCGATATCCCTGAGTTCGCTAAGAAAATCACAGCTTGTAAAGATACGGCCAAAGACCCAGATTTCTGTGTTGTAGCTAGAGTTGAAGCTTTTATTGCTGGATGGGGTTTGGAAGAAGCTTTGAAAAGAGCTGAAGCTTATAAAGATGCTGGGGCTGATGCTATATTGATGCATAGTAAAAAAAGTGACTCATCTGAGATTGAAGCGTTTATGAAAGCTTGGAATAACAAATTACCTGTAGTCATTGTCCCTACTAAATACTATAAAACTCCTACAGATGAGTTTAGGAAATGGGGTGTTTCAATGGTCATTTGGGCTAATCATAATATTAGATCTTCAGTTAAGGCAATGCAAGAGACTACTAAACTTATACATGATAATGAGAGTTTAGTACCAGTTAATGATAGATGTGTGTCGGTACAGGAAATTTTCAGACTTCAGAACCAACCTGAGCTTAAAACTGCAGAAGATAAGTACCTTAAATTCTAAGTTATAGAGATATTTAATGAGATATATGCAGATTAAAGAGGCATTAGTATATATGTAAAAGGTAATACTATATGATTATCATTTTTGCATATAAGATACTATATAAACGTTATTAATATATAAAATCCCACTTTTAGCATCATAATCCATATAGGCATGTCAAAGTTTGAATTCCTAACTTATAATAAATTTTTATATCTAACTAATATGTTACTCTCTAAACACCTAAGGACATTTATGGACTTTACCACATCGACATTTAACCGCATTGCTACCAAGCGGGTAAAAAATATTCGTCCCACAAAAGTAGCACAGTAGGCATGACAACTCTCTAACTGCTGTAATTCCAGAGCATTTATTGCATTGTACACAATACGCATCAGGTGTATAACTCAACTCCTGTTGACAATTATAGCATTTAATGACTTTCTGACCTTGATTGACCTCAGATTTTGTATACTCACTCATTTCAATATTCCTAGTTAGGCTATCTTTTCCAAGTAGAGGGTTTCTAATTTCTTTTTCCATATCAAATAATATCTATTATCTAATTTTAACAGGTCCTAAGTAGCCTTCAGCCATTTCACAGACTCCTAACATTTCATTGCCACTGACTCTAATACCTATAATTTTGACCCTGACATCTGTGCCTAATTGTATATGACAAGTACTATCAGAAACACTTATCCAGCGAGGATGTGGCCGGGCTTCAAGGTCGATTCTGTAATCAGATGGGATTTTCTGAGAGCTGACAAAGAGGTTCATTGGCCCAACAGCAGCCATAAAACCTTCAGTTAGAACATTTGTAACAAGGGCATCGAGAACTTCGTTTTTGTAAGGCATGAAGACTAAAGCTTTGTAAGAAAGAGGGAAAAGCACATCACCAGAACCGTCTTGGACCTTACCCTCACCGTATTTATCTACTGTGAGGACTTTTACGAGGTATCCGTAGCGTGAGTTGAAAGACCCTTCGACTGCTCTTTTTAGTAAATTTAACAATTGCCCAGAGAGTTTTTTGCCCAGGTACTCAGGGGTAACTAAGAGATTTTTTTTCAGGTTGAGAATGAAAAACATTATCCTCGCTGGGATACTATAAGATATATTATAGAAAAAATAAACTATTATTGGAACTCACGGATCGGAACTTCCATATCCCAAAGATACATCATATAATCATAAAGGCCAGAAGTCAAAGACACCTTATAAGGTGTTGGGTTAGTTTCTCTAGTAATATCACTCCTGATGCTTTTTAGTTGTGCGATAAGCCTGTCCCTGCTTTCTGATAAACTTGGCACATCTCTTACTAATTGCCCATCCCAAAATAGTTCATTAATAGCTTCTACCTTGCTTGGGACCACAAACATCCTTTTTTTCTCATCAAGCGGGCTTCTTGCCATGATTTTCTTGCCAATTTCTGGCTCAGGGTCAGAAGATCTACTCATAATATCACAAATAGCAATTCCATCACTTCCATACAACCTAAAAGCTTTTTTCTGACATGGTATTGTAATTTTGTCTTTTTCATTAGAAATTTTTATTCTTGGGGTGTTTCTAACTTCTACTAGCTTATAAACCATACCTAAAGCAGGTTGAGCTTGGCATGTGACTAAATTTGTCCCAATGCCAAATGCGTTGATCTCATGGCCCTGGATATTAAGTGATCTTAATACCCCTTCATTAATATCATTACTAGCAACAATCATTAGTTTATCAAAATCCACTGAGTACTTTGCAGCATATTGTCTGAAAAGTTTTCTTGATTCTATAGACAAATATGCTAAATCTCCAGAGTCAAGTCGAATACCATAAGCTTTGTGACCTACTTCATTAAGCGCTAAAGCTACACATATAAAATTAGGTACCCCACTTGATAGAGTATCATATGTATCAACAAGAGCGAGGAATTTATCAGGGTAAGCTATAGCATAGCTGACAAATGCTGCTAATTCCCCATCATTGGTCTTTAAATTATTTTCTTTACGATACTTGTCAGCATGATCATAAAGGTCGATATCTTTGAAAATTCTTGTTGATAAGTCCTTGGGTCCTGAATAGCAAACGACATAAGCATGAGCATGGGTGCCAATGGTTGGGATTTTATGAATCATCCCTGCAAGAAGATTGCTTGTACTATCAAAACCTCCAACATAACTGTATTTACTAGCAGTCATTGCCCCATCGGTACCTTGTGCCCGACGAGTTCCGAACTCTGACAAGTGTTTGTCTGAACCAGCCGCTTTTCGGAACCTTGCAGCATTAGTAGTGATAAGTGAGGCAAAGTTACATAGTACCAAGAGTGTCGTTTCACATAGTTGGGCAATAGCTAATGGGCCTTCAACACGAATCAGATTTATTCTAGGAAAGACAATTGTCCCGTCAGGTACAATCCACACTTTGAGCTGAGAAGCATCAATCGAAGCTAAATATATAAAAAACTCTTCTTCAGCATGGGGCATCAAAAATCTAATATAATCAACCTCAGCTTCATTGAACTTGAAGTTTTTTAAAAGCTCAACAATCTCTGAAACTCCGCCAAAAACTGCATATTCGCCTTTAAATGGACACTTTCTGAAAAAAGCATCAAAAACTGCAGGGTCATTATGGTGGTTGTTTTTCCAATATGCATAGCACATTGTTAATTGGTACATGTCCGTGAGCAAAGGGCGTATATATTGGTTTCTTGGCACTTCCATTTATAAAATCTTGATATCGTAATTTATTCAGATTTCAATAGAAATGGTTATTTTTTAAAACATTTCAAGTTTATATAAAGAAAACATAAAGCCTTCGATTTATAAATACTCAAACATGTTAAAGCTATTAGTGCTTATAATTTTTCAAGGGGTATATTTATAAAATCTTTTTAATGAAGTAATTTTTTGTATTTACTTTATTTGATGCTAAAAATATTTATAGTTTTTAGCAATGACAATTTTTAAGATTTTTGGTTGATTCAGGTATAATAACCATGCCAAAAATGCAGTTTGCATATTTGAGATTAAAAGTAAAATACTTATGGTTTATTAGTTTANAGTAATTTTTTGTATTTACTTTATTTGATGCTAAAAATATTTATAGTTTTTAGCAATGACATTTTTTAAGATTTTTGGTTGATTCAGGTAATAATCATGCCAAAAATGCAGTTTGCATATTTGAGATTAAAAGTAAAATACTTATGGTTTATTAGTTTATGATATTATCGAAGAGTATAGGAAATATTATATTTGATTATAAATAAATCAACTTACACTTCAAAATATGTGTAATTCAATATCAAACTTCTTATAATATTATTTTTATCTTATATTTTATATATACGGCAAGCTTAATGGTAAAATTTCAGAGTAAGCTATCTTATTTAGTCTTGAGTATTATTTTTAATGCATCTATAGGATGCTTAATCATATTTATTTTATTAAATCGTATTTTATGATTTTTGTTGTTGTGAAATCTTAGTTATTACTATTTATACTTTTAATCAAAATCCTTTAATATAAAATTCCCAAAATAGGTTAAAAAAATCTTAGGCAGCCAGATCGTTTACATCTTCGGTTGCATCTTTAGTTATCCTCTGTTTATACTATTTGGTAATGCCATGCCGATACTTCTTACTTGTAAACTATGCTGCTTTTTTCAGCTAACTCTGTCACATCTTTGCTATAACAATTTTAAAGGTTTTCGATAATAAAATCTTTACTAAAATGCATTTTTAAATAAAATCGTTGTAATAAATGTTTGAAGAAAACAAAATGTAAAAGATATGCAGAATAAACTACTTGAAAAATTTTCAATGCTGTAATTCAGTGACAATATCTAAGTCTTCTGAAATTTGCCTTCCGACAACAGTCCCAGAATCAACTCCTAGAAGGCAAAGGAATATATCCATACATTTGTCGAGCCGATCTTCAGCTTTATCGAATAGTAAAATATTCTCAAGCATGAAATTTGATGTATCTGGAAACGAATAGTGTCTTTTAAAGTCTTTAAATGCATAATAATCATATTATTTAAGCAATAAGCCCTTAGTTCTTCGTCTAAAGCATATCAGTGTATTTTTTTTTAAAGAAAATCATCTTAGATCATAAGATTATAGCTTAAAATACTAAGATACGCATAATTTTGTATATATTCTCATATAAATCTTTCATAATAGTTCATAATCTCTCATCTATAATATTATTACATAGGCATAAGACAAAAAACCTGTCCATTATAAAAAATGAATATCCGAGCATCAGGCCCTGAAACGCTAACAAGAAAAGTTAAAAATAAAAGGAAAACTCAAGTGACTTCAGGGAGAAAATCAATCCCTCAAAGGTCCAGAACCGAAAGAAACACCCTGATTTCTCCAAAAAATTCAAAAAAAATTAAAACTGGGAAACGCATCTCAAATATTTTCACTGAGCTCTCAACTGAGACTTCAAACAACACAACAAAATACACTGAAAAAACCAAAAAAGTTAGTAGCCAAGTTCTAGACTCATTAAAACTATTAAAAACAGTATCATCAGATTTTATAAATACCAATAAGACCCTTCACGAAGATGTTCAAGTCTTTAAACATAACTTTTCAATCCTTCGCACTGAACTTACTGAAGCTATTGAAGAAAAAAATAGGTCAAAACTTGAAACCACAAGAATAAGAAGCATGTTTTCATCGCCTGAACGTAGATCAAGTGTATCAAATACATTTTCAGCGCATACTGATCGTAAGCTTAGTGAGGATATTTATAGTACTTTATGCGATATAAAGGATTCTATGAAATCTTTGGAGAAAAGACTGGAGTTTACTGAAGAGATGATTAGGAATAAAATTAGGGAAAATGATGGAGGTATGGTTGAAGGGGTTAGGATTAAAAAGCCTGCATTTAATGCTGGACTTGTTATTGAGGATCACGAAAACTTGGTATTTTGTAGAGCTTGCAGTATTTTTTAATATGAAATTATATTATTTAAGATTTTAAAAATAGAGAGAAGTTAAAGGATATAAGCATTTACCAGGTTATGATATGATAAATTTTGATTGATTTATTGGTAAGAAAGGAGAATTTGTATTAGATGATATTCTTATTAATATATTTCAAAGTTAAATTGTATTAAATTAAGGGATTTTTTGAAAGGCATAAATGAGGTATTATATGTAATATAAATAATATGATATAGAGACTATTGGTCATTTAGAAATATATAAGATAAGGGCTTATTTTTAAGGTTTACATATAATCAACTTTAAATAATCATGATGCAATTAGACTGAAGTATTATTGTTAAATCTAAACAAAAATATTTAAAATCTCAAATATAATAAAAGCATAGCTTCAAACACAAAATACTAGAATTTGCATGCATTTTTATTGTAAAGAAGTACATCATATGATAAAAATCAATGATTTTTCACTTTAGTACCTAAAAGTTGTATTTGATAATCTTTCACAAATAATATATTTTTTTGAACTTTACTTCATTAATAAATTATCTTGTAATAAGTCAAATGTTTCTTATAAAGATAATCATATAAAAATTTTATCAGAAAGCTATCTTAACAAAATTAAAAACTATAAACTCATGCAAGAGACTTATGAATAGAACTGAAACCAGCTAGACGAAGCCGAACTCAAAAATCAAATTGCAAAGATTGTTAAAGATTACTTAAAGATTTTCAAAATTAAAACGAATTAGATTAAATATAAAAAAGCAACTCAGCCAAACCTCAGCTCAAGACTCTTTATTTAAATGGCGACAATCAATTCTATGAAAACCATAATAAATCAAACAACTTATTGGATTTTGAGGAAGAGCAGTCCTTAGCGTTCAATGAAATCATAAACCTAGTATCATTAAACGATTTTTTCTCTAAATTAATTTTCTAATTCCTTATCTAACAAAGATAGTATGATTAATATAATTTTCCCACAAGCCCAAGGCCTATAAATGAAGAAAAATTCAAAATGAAAAATTTTGATAAAATACTAATAGAGTCAGTTAAAATAAAAAAAAGTTCTAATTGTTATTAAAATGATCACAAAAATTAATCCTGAAGTAACTTCGGTTGATATAGAGATACTAATGATAGAAGATTATGACAATGATATTTTTAGGAAAAATACTCATAATGAAGATAAAGCTAGGGATAAGATGAATATTTATACTAACCGGGCTAAGGATTACTTTGTTAAGGTTGCCAAGGTTAAGGCTTCTGGATAAAATNCTAACCGGGCTAAGGATTACTTTGTTAAGGTTGCCAAGGTTAAGGCTTCTGGATAAAATATCAAAGATGCCGATGATTGTGTTTTTTGAGAATCTAGTAAGAATGAAAGTGCCCATTTTAAAAGCCTGATACTATTGAGGAGTATATTGCGAAGAGGCTTGAAAAATGTAATAGAGTTAAATAATATAATTTTCANTATCAAAGATGCCGATGATTGTGTTTTTTGAGAATCTAGTAAGAATGAAAGTGCCCATTTTAAATAGCCTGATACTATTGAGGAGTATATTGCGAAGAGGCTTAAAAAATGTAATAGAGTTAAATAATATAATTTTCGCCAGTATTTATGCACTTAAGTGCTTGAATTATTTAAGAGATTCTAGTTGAAATTAACTAAGAAGGATTAATTGATATAAATATTAAAACTTAGGAATATTGAATATATTTCAACCTATAAAATTAATAAATCCTTATCCTTAACCTTTCAAAATAAATTCCCCCAATTATATTTCCAAAATCTCAAAAGTTTCATTCATATACTCTTTAATCATATGTATATTTCCACTAGATACCCTTCAATTTTTGAACTCCAAAACTTCATATATATACTCTCCTGTCAGGTGTAGATTTTTACTCATACATTAGAAGCTCAAAAACTTCATTTATATACTCTTCCATCATGCGTAGATTTTTTACTCGTAGGTACCCTCCAGGTTGGGAGCCCCAAAATGAGCATATGTTTGTCCTAAAAGCGTCATCAATAATCTTCTCAGTAAGCATTTTCATTGCTTACTACAGATGGAAAAAAACTGAAGCTAAAAGAAAAGCTCTTGAAACAGAATATCAGCCTGTGGATCCCAATAAAATCATCCCTCAATCTCAAGATCTCGTCCCTATATATCATGACAAACTAAGAAAAGCTGTTTCTGAAGGAAGTGATAAGTTCATTCTTGAGGAACTCGGGTTCAAAATTGTATCATCTCCAGAAGAATGGGTTTACCACACAACCAAAGGGATAAGCCCAGATAGTAAAGATGCTTACATGAGTTTTGTGCGTAAAGAACTTGAAAAACTCCCAAATAGTTAAACTTAAAATCGTTAAAATTAAGACTAAGGAAGCTTTAAATATTGGAAATCGCTAAAAGCTGTGGATGAAGGGTTTGAGCATTTTAGACACATGGTGTTTGGGTAAGTGTTTTTACCTTTGCAGATTTCACAGGTCCAGTCTATACAAGTTTTGCAGATTTTTAAGGAATTAGGCTTTGAAACGCAATAAGATTTGTTGCAGATTACGCACAAACTTAGGGTGTTGTGACATTGACAAGTGGTTTCAAGGTTTTTTCTTAGACATGAGCATTTCCATCCGAGGTAGCTGATATCAAAATCATTTCCACAAGAACAGATTTGATTAGAAAAAACAACAGTTTTGCATTTGCCACAGGTCCAGTACTTCTCTTGGAATGGAGATTTTATGTTTGCGTAGCCTTTTTCTGAAATCCCAAGATTTTTGATAATTTTATTTTCTAAGTTCAACCACATTGTGTCTTTGAGTTCACAATCTTTATGCTTATTTTTAATTTGATTATAAAAAACCATAAGTACTTTGTAGTTATCAATTATCAGTTGGAGGATTGACTCATATTTAGATTTTGTGCTTTGTTGACCTTCAGCAGAAAATACCCATTTGTCTGAAGATTCTGAGTAGATAAGTGCCCCATATTTGTTATCTTTAGATTGGAGGAAATACCCGACGATAGTGTAGTTTGTTGATTCAAAGTTCTGGAAAAGCTCTGATGATGAAAAGTTGTTAGGAAAACCAGCAATAATCCTTAGTATTTCAATAAGATTAGGTTCTCTATCATAATCCACGTAAAAAATCAAAGACCTCGGCAAAGCATTGACCCAATATCTTTTTACTGTAGCTGATTGGCAATTTTTTTCAGGGCATACAAAACTATCATCAGCAACAAAATTCGATAAAATCCTATCTACATAGCAACAAACTAAACTTTCTTGAGGATCACTAGCTTCCTTAACCAACTCTGGACACTGTTTAAATAGTTTAAACCCATCAATAGTAAAGTAAAACTGGGTGTTTGGGATATTCTCAAGTGTGCTATGGCCAGCGAAACAAGCATAATCGTAGCTCCCAGTAAAAAAAACTCCACTATGGTAGCAACATGATGATGGACACTCAAGTCCTGAATGCTCACAATGAGAATGGGCATACCAAAATAGATAAACTAAAAAATTTATAGGGTTTTGGCTATGTTCTGGGTCCAAAATACTTTTAAGATAATTTAGGTCTGCATGTTCAAAACTTTTAAGCTGTTTTGTAAGCTCAAAAATCGCACAAGTGTCTTGGCAATTGTGGCTTTTTTGTAAAAGAGAGTCCATTGGGATAGTGTTTACGACTAAAGTAGTAAGAGAACTATAAAAAGATGAGGATTTTGGGTCGTTGAGAATTTTGGCCATATTATAGAAAATTATGGCTTTAGGGTTTTTGAAGATAGAGGATAATAGATTTATTATTTAAGAGATAAAATTTTAGAGGTTTTGGAAGTTTTGTCTGCAAAAAGCTATTTGGAAATTATGATAGGGAATTTTAGTTTGGGAAAAGATAAAGGAATTTAATTAAAAGATTTTATTTTAAAAATAGTGATTTTCAGTCTAGGGCTCTGGAATTATTGAGCACTTATTGTGTTGGTAATGTTTATAGGATTAATATTTTATTTTACCACGAATTTATTATTAGCAGTTGTGGGTTATTGTATTTTAAGGTTAATAATGCTTGGAGTTTAAAAATTTGGTTATATGACGAAACCAAATGCATGCTACATGATAGCAGTGTAATTATTAGAAAGTTAACCAGATACAGAATCTAAAAAATAATTGATACAAGATATTAAGTGTTTATATAATGATTAGTTTTAGTTAGGAATTATCGCTTGACTATTGTCTACTAGCATTTGCTATTTATATAATGATAAAACTATTCAGAAATAACTTTCACTAATTCACCTAATAAAAAATAATGGGCTTATTAATTTCTTCTTCAGTAATAACCTTACAAATTATAATAGATCATATGCATTTTAGATCTATCAACAAATTATATCTATTCACAATTAGACTTTAGCATGTATTTTTAGTAACTGATTATATTATATACATTTCCTTCATTTTCTAATAAGTTCTTGCAATATATCTTCTGCTATGATTATTCAACGCACTTCTCTCTGCTTATTAACTACTTGATTATTTTCTTATAATCTCCATGAATTAAAATAAACATACAACAAATTTTCACTATAAAAACTTCTAAGTCCATAAATCTCAAACAAATACCTATCAAGAAAAAACCTAAATTTGTAATCCCAACATAATCTTCATATAGTAAAATTTACTTAGAATTTCTCGGAGAGAAATAATGTTGGAATGAGTTGCTTGGTGAATAATCTGGCAATATATATTTATATTTAGTCGAGCTATCTGCTTTCACACTATCATTTCTGCAAAGATCTATTGATATATTCCTCGGAACAAGTTCTGGCAAGGTTTCATAATCATCAAGCATAAGGCCAAAGCTCATAGTTGCAGTGAGTCTTGGTGTTATATCATCAATTCCTCTAAAAATACCCATACTCAATGGACTTGGTCTATGAATACTCTCTAACCTAGTAGGCATATGCACAGATGGTATTAACTGCTCATTTTTTATAGGGAAATCTCTAACTTCTGGCTTAACAAACCTATCATCTTTAATTTTCTCTATAACAATTTGCTCATCTTTCCTTATTTCAAGTTTAGATTTCTGTGGCTCAGGATTTTCATGTTCAGGGAAATTCATAAGTATTTTCCTTGTGTGAATGTTCTTTAATAATGAACTTATTGTTCCTTTTAACTGCTTACTAGGAACTTTTTTACGATTATATTTCCTTATGTTTCGACGAATAGCACTATAGAAGCAGTTTTTTATGAAATTATCATTTCTTCCAGGGAAGTGTGATGCGATTTCTGACCACTTATTTCCAAAATTTTTTTGATATTCAAATACTTTGATTTCGTCTTCAAGGTTGAAGCTTTCTTTGTTTAGGTTTGGGTTTAGATGATTGTACCATCGTTCTCTGCACTGCTTGCCTGTTTTATCAGAGTTTTTGAACTGTTCGTTTATGAGGTTTGCGATTTTACACCACTTTTTTTCCCCGATTTGGTCGATGAGATCGATTAATGCTTGGTCTTCCTATATGTTTCATACTTCAGGAGCCCAGGTATATTTGTTAGAACCCATTTTTTACATCATTCAGGAATTTTTGTGTGGGTTACTGTTTAAGTGACAATTGAAAATAGGCTTAGGGGATGAAGGGAAAGAGAAAAGCAGGGTATTAAAGCATGAACTTTATTGGCATGAGTGGTGAAGATAAGAAAATTATTTTTATATACAGTTAGAGGGAATTAGATGGGTTTTGAGCTTTAAAGGTATTATGCTTATAGTAATATGGATTATTTTATGGTGGCAAAATTTTATGAGGAAAATAAATTTGGAGATTTTGCAATGGAAAGAATAATGAATTTTTATGAGTTTATTAAGGATAGATTTGACAATTAAATACCTTTAGTATGAACTTTATGCAATTTTTAAAATCAAGAGATAAAACTATTTATAATTTCCATTTACAACACTTGATTTTAATAATCATCAATGCTACTAAAGCCAAACTTATCACTAAAAACTAATTACAAGTAATTTTAATAATCATCAATGCTACTAAAGCCAAACTTATCACTAAAAACTAATTACAAGTATATTTAATATTAAAATTATATTTTTACCACAACTAAAAAATAACTAAGAAACAATATATTCACTCATAAAACCCTTAAAGCTGTTATCCTCCATGATTGATCCTTAAAAAAATCAAAAACCAATTATTATTCAATATCAGCATTTATCTTCCCTTTAAATCAATCCCTTAAGTTTCCAACAAAAAATATCACACTCATTCAATTCTTCCCTTATAAAAAATTCAATTTCCCTCAATTGCCCTATCAAGTCTTCAAAATTAAAAATTTCCTTTCGAAAACTAAACAAGCCATATTGCATAATAAAGTATTTGAACTATTATATAACCATGATAGAAGAAATCCAAAACTACATGAAAGAAATAACCCCGCTCATCCACTCCTATATAACTGTAGGCTTTCCTCAAGTAGCTATAAAATCCTTTATTGAGCGTGGTGAAAAGCTAAGCCCTATAATCTTATCTCAATTTCCACCTAATGAGACTATCCCAGACTCCATCCCTCAATGTTGTTTTCCCTGGGGCACAGATGTCTTATCAGATTCAAGCCAGCAAGTTGGTGGATCTTCTTCACAATTTAATTTCATCATAACAAATGATGATGGAAGCAGTCTTTACTGTGCCTGTGCTAAAACTTTCTTACCAGTTTTTGAAGGGTCAGCTAATGTCCAAAGGGTTAAATCAAGAAGAATGTCTATAAAAACATCTGATCCTTTAGATTTACCAAGTTTTGACACCTGCTTTGCAACAGCTCGTAATAGAAATACTATTAGTGGGATCTCTGCTGGTAATTCTCCTAGGGATACCGGGTCTTTATTTGTCCCAAAATGTATTGTTTTGATATCAAAAGCTCCTATATTAGACACAATGTTTAATATATTGAAAGAATTGGTTAAGCTAAGTTCGATACCGTTACTTTTACCTTTAGAATGCTATATTGCTCATTTGGTATTGTGTATACCATACCCACCTAGAGGTATGAGGAAGATTGTGTATCAGTTAGGGTCGAGAATTTTTAATTTTGCATTTCCTGAATATAGTCAACTACCTTTGCTTGATACTAATCTTGGTAAGCTACTGAACTGCTTGGATTTGAAGAATGTTTTGATTATTTTTCGTCAACTTGCTACTGAGCAGTCGGTTGTGTTTTTATCTTCGAATGAAAACAATTTAACTGCTTGTTCTTATATTCTTATATCATTTTTGTTTCCCTTTAAGTGGTCACTGTTATATGCTCCGATACTTCCTGAGAAGTTGATAGACTATTTGTATAGTCCAGTAGCATTTGTGTTTGGGATGAATTCTAAATATAGAGACTCTGTGTATGCAAGGTGTAATGGGTCTGTTCTAATAGTTGACTTAGACCGTAACAAAATCGAAATGAATCTCCAAGCCGTGAAAATCTCCCAGCAAACTCGTATTAGTGGAGACAACAACTTACCCTCCCTACCAATCCACTATGGGGATAAACTAAAAAAACGCCTCAAATCCATCCTCAAAAAGCATCCAATCGGCCCCCGTTACCGTCTCATAAGCGACAAACTTGACGAGGGCAGCTGCGAAAAAATCCGAGAATTTTTCTTCCAATTCTTTGTATCAATCCTACAAAACTACAACCACTACCTAAATAAAAACTGGACAGAAAGCACAATCAACAGCATTTTCGAAACAAGGAAATTCTTCAATGAATATCAAGAAAAAAACTGTAAATTCATCCAAAGGTTGACCAAAACCCAAATGTTTGCAAACTTCTGCCAGTCTAGAGTTAAACCCAAAAACTCTGAAGAAGACTCTGAAAAACTATTTTTCGATGACCATATCCAAGCCAAACTTAATAGATCGAAATTTCGTTATGTTAAAAAACCTACTAAGTTTATAGATGAGGCACAACAAAATAGACGAGAAGAAAAAAATGTTATTAAGCTTTATAATTGCTATAAAAGTAAAGGACAGGTGCAATATGCTACGTATCCAGATTTCAGTTTGGAGGTGTTGAGTAATTTTGGCTTACCTTTTCCTAAATGTGAACAATATACAGCGATTGCTGATCAATTAGTAATACACCTTGCTGAGCCTGAAATTAAGTGTAAGAGTGATGAAGATTTTATTTTTTATTGCTGGATACAGATATGGGCTGCAACACTTTGGTATCAGCATGATGCCGAACATAATTTGCGTTTGAGGGAACTTACGAAGGTTTTAGAAATGATTGACTCGCAGTGCAAATTTTCTCCTGCTAGGCTTTATAGGCATTTATTAGAAAGCTGTATGACTGTTAATCCATCTTTAGCCTTACCAATTTTTTCAGTAATGTCCCGATCTTCGGTGCTTATAAACATAGAAATAATCAAACTCTTAAGGCAAATAATCGCCAAATTGTTCATAGCTTCTTCAGGATCAAACTCAGATCAAAGCTGGCTTTTTACATATTCTGAAGGGATTTCCCCTACAGTTCCTGTAAAAAATTGTAAGAGAATTTTTGTTGAGTCCAAAAATAGTTCCAAACAAGAAGTTAGCTTTTTATTACAAGATTTTTGTAGGAACTGTGAAAAAGAACTCACAGCTGAAGACATAAAAAAAGGATGGAGAAATACTGGTGATGAAATAAACTGCGAATGTGGTGCTGAAATTAAACCAAATCTACGCGTAAAAATACAAATTGAAACCTTTGGCCAGAATAAATTTACAACAGAAACTGTGAGTTTTTTAAACCCAAGAAGTATTAAAGGTGTTACTGACGAACTTTTATCTGAAGGAGAGAATAAATTTCATTTAGATGTTGAGACTTTAAGGTCTTTAAACGGGCTTGTATTTTGGAATCTGGTTTGGCATTTTTATAAAGCTGGTCTGCCTTATGAATTTATTATGCCTTATGAAAATGAAGTATCCCCAAGCAATTATATAAACATCAACTATGATGATGCAGAATTCAAAACTACTGATGAAAAAGAGTGTCAGACAGAATGGGATTTGAGTTCTGTAGAAGAAGCTTTGAAAAAATATTATGAAGTTGTTCAAGAAAGTAATTAACAAAATGAGAGAGTTTGAATAGTTTATAATATAAATCTTAAGTTTTTATTAGGCTATCAACTAAACTTTTTACTTTATAGAACTTGCAATGCTATATTTATAAAAGGGTCTTGGCTTGCACATCAGTTAAAGGAATACAATAAATAAGCAGATATCAAAAAGTAAACCACTAATAGCAATAGTTACATAAAATGGATGAAGATATTCCCGTAGAGCAAAACGAAGCATTCAAAAGAACTTTTGACCTATTTGACAGTGATGGAGTAGGAAGTATTCCAAGAGATGATTTAGCAACTGTTATGAGAGCTTTAGGTCAAAACCCAACAGATGAAGATCTTAAAGAATATGCAGAAGAACATGATGCATTTGATTCAAAACTAATTCATTATGATACATTTAGAGCAATTATGATTAAACGACTTACAAGAGATAATAAGGAAAAAGAACTTTTAGATGCATTTAGAGCTTTTGATAAAGATAATACTGGGAGTGTAAAATGTGAGGATCTTAGAGATGCATTTTTGGCTTTTAATAAAGATTTAAATGAGGAACAAGTGGAAGAGATGATAAAGGATTTTGATGATGGAGGACTTGGAGATATTTCTTATAAGGAAGTAGTCAGAGCGATTGTGGCTGCTCAAAACTCTCCAGTGAAGGGTGGTGGGAAAAAGAAAGGGAAAGGAAAGAAAGGTAAAAAGAAGTAAAAATAAAGATTAAATGGATTTTACAATTGCAAAAGTGCATTCGATTAAATCTCAAAAGAAGGAAAATATTCTATTAAGCAATTTCCCTAAATAGTGTAGTCTAACTCTAAAGTATCAAACATTAGCGTAATAACAGCAAATAGAAGCCCAATCCCATATGCCTTACCCAAAAGCGACTAACAACTCACCAAAAGTTCTCCACATCTCCATACCCATATCAATATTTCAAGCATTTCTGAGCATTTAACTCATTTCAATTTTCTTTATAAAAAAATTCAATCTCAAGAAAATTACTCTAATTAAATTGGAATTGACCTAAACTGACTAGCATATTCATTATAGAAAAACTCTACCTGGTCCCAGTCAATTGCAGTGAAATAAGAGTTAATATATGCTTCCCTATCCCACATATACTTCAAATAATAAGCATGCTCCCATATATCATTTCCAAGGAATGGGTAGCAAATACTACTATCCACTTGCATTAATGGGTTTATTTGATTAGCTGTTGATCTCATTTCAATATCCCCTTCTTCATTAACACAAGCCCAAACCCATCCAGATCCGAAAAGGTCTTTCATTTTAGTAGTCAACTCATTTTTAAAATTATCATAAGACTCCCATTGCTCTACAATTTTATCAAGTAAAGGACCTTCTGGTCCAGCTTTTGCGCATAAAGGACTTGTTAGGAAGTACCAGTACAAATTGTGGTTGTAAGCCCCTCCTGCATGTTTTTGCAAAGTTGTGTCATCTTTGGCCATAAGATTCAAGTCTGCTAGAGTTAAAGATTGAAGGTCAGGCATCCCTTCAAGATAGGTGTTTAACTTGTCGATGTAGGTTTGATGATGGTGATCATGATGAGCATAGATAATAGTAGAAGTTATAAAGGGTTCTAAGAATGAGTAGCTATATGGCATGATCATAAGCTTGAACTCATAGGTATCGAAAGTCTCAGTAAATGGAGACTTACTTTCACAGTCTTCAAGTGCAGAGATTTGTAAAAGCTGGAGAATGATAAAAAGCATTTTTAAAACGAATAACTAATATGGGTTTTTAGGGGGATTGTCAGTGAAATTCAAAGGAAGTGAAAATTAAGATATAGAGAAAAGAAAGATTACATTTTTTATGAACAATTTGTCAGCAATTATCATTTAAATAATAGTTTATTATAATTATATATTTCAGTAAGTTATTTAAGTTTATGCATTAATAATGTGGGAAGGGAAAAAAATCAGGTTTTCATTGTCCCAGAGGCTGATATTCTTCCTCCAAAAAAGATAATAAAACTTTTTGGTTACTTTTAATAATTTAAATCATCCAGTCACTATAATTAAATGGCATCCTATAATAGGCCTAATCAATAATCTTATTTGCAAAAAGTAAAATAAAAATTGCAGCTTATGTGTAAATAAAAACTAAAATTATATATATATTCAATAGTGCACTTCTTGCAATTTATAAAAAAATATTAAATCAGGTTCTATTTATTTTAATAAATTGAACTAAATACAATTATAATCCTAATGCTTTTTAGGGTAGAAAATCACAATAAAAAGATGCAATTCATGAACTTAAATTAATGAAAATACAGTTTCTGAATTGTATTCTGAATTCAGAAATATTTGTGCATGGCTTATTGAAGAAAACCTCATTAATTAGGTGGGTCAGAAGAATTAAATCGAAATTGTTGAAAGGAAAAGTGGTCAATGCTTCTTGCATATTGTTAACAATAGAAAAAGTAAATTCTTCAAGATCTTATCCAAATATGGATTCCACTTGAAAGCTATATAATCAGGCTGCTATCCTGATATTGAACAATTTAAGAATGGAATTTACATTTATGATGCGATTATAAACAATGATAATTTTGTAGATCCTAATGATCCTGAAATATAAACACAGAATATAGAAATCTTTAGATGCATGCAGAAGGTAAATTAATAATTTCAAAACATATTTCTCAGATTTATAGATTTTAGACCCAGTTTTTCAGTTATTTATCCTTCTAAAGAATTTTCATCTTAATATTTCTTTAAGTCAATATCTACTTTCTTTTCACATACATTTTTTCTCTTATATTATAAATTTCCTTTTATAATCTTCATTAGATTTCTCCCGTTCAGTATGCTCTTTAAGCAACTGTATGCTTTTTTTATACAATTCAGTAGTGATTGAATTTGATTCTTTCTTAGGCTCCTAAATTTGCAATTTGTAAGTTTCTGCATTTTTGAGCAAGTCCTTATATTTCATTTTTTTAATAAAAATCAGGCTAATTTTTATTTAGCTTGTTTGGTTGTTTTTATTTTATCTTTTTAGCCTATTTTATAAGGCTAAAGCTTGCTGATATATTCATAAGATGCTCTTTTTTATAAAGAAACGTATTGATATCAAGGCTAATATTTTATTAGATTCATAAGGCTCATTTTCATAAGAAATCATCGTTAAAACTTTTGAATTACTAGGTTTAATGATGCATAACTCTTTTAAGTATATTTCTAATATTATTAACAGTGTTTCTCAAAGTTTTTTATATGATACATATTTTGAGATATAACAAAAAAAATGATAGAATTAAAATTTATGCAAGATAAGATTAGTGCTATAAACATATATACAAATTAATTATTTCTGCCTTTTGAATTAGCAAAAAAATGCACATTTTCCTCTAAAATATAAGGAATTTCTTCTAATGGTCTTCCAGATGGCTCTTCAGAAACCCAAGTTAGCAGTGAAGCTTTTGCTAAAGAGTTCGGCAGTTCAGGTTTTTTATAGCTAGGTGCTTGCTCCCAAATGAATTTTCCCATCTTTTTCGAAGGGACTTCTTGGTAGAAATCAAAGTTATAAAGTTCAGATTTTTGATGGGCTTTTAGATTGATTCTATGATGGACCTTGTCTGTCCATGCTTTAATATCAGCTAGGTCGCTTGAATCTAATTGTTTAAATAGTGCCATATTATATTATTATTTCCAAATGACAATTTTTTACTATTTTTTTATGCCGAAAATTTAGGAAACAAAGGCTTATTGGGTGCTTTTTATAGATTTGGAGAGATGGGGTGTATTAGAATTTATTAAAGTGCTAAATGGGTATTAATTATTAAGGTATAGCTCGGCCTTCGCGGCTTGTCGAAATATGTATTGGGATAGAAATGTAAAATAAGGGCAAGATTTTAGATTGAAACTACTATAGAAATAAATGATTAGAAAATTAGAAGAATTTTGTGAGTACAGAAATAGTCATAAATATTAATATTTAGGACCATTTGGTAAGATTTATATTTTTATAATCACTATATGCATAATTTTATTCTTAATCTTGAAAACTATTTTTCCACTGATCTATAATTTCAAAGTTTCTCCTCTATATCTTTATTAATTTTTAAGTGATAATATTCATCATAACTTCAGTTAATTTAATCACTCTAATAAAAGTTCTCTAGACTATAAATTATATAAATTTGCATACCATAATTGCACTAATAAAAAATGCGCTAATATAAATACAAAGGGTATTTTTCATAAATAATTCCCTGATAACCTTTTTATAAATATTCATCAAAGCATTCTTAATAATACTTTTTTCATTGTATTTATCTTAAAATGATTTAATTTCTTAAATCCTTCAAATACTTCCAACATTATTTTACCCTACATTATAAATCAATTTTTAATACTTATCACTTCCCTATTGTCCTTTATTTTATTTTTACCAAACAATTTGTTTCTAATGCTCTTTCATTTATCAGAATAATAAACAGTAAAAATGACATCACGACGTCACTTTTCAGAGACCCTTCCAAATCGACGCCTACCAATTCAACGATATCTTAATATGATAGCCCGAGTTGAAGATATGGTAAGTGATTTACAAAACAGCCCAATATCTCCAAAGGAATATACAATAAAAATAACTAGCCTCAATAAGGCTAACAAAACTGAAGATACCATCCATATGTTCAAAAAATCTAAAGAAAACCTTCACAAATCAAACAAGAAAAAAACAAGCGAAGTTAAACTTGAGCCTTTTCAAATTGTCCCAGAGTTACGTAAAGCTGTAGAGACTTTGAAAAACCGTTTGGCTAAAGATGTTGATACTCCCATAAACATACCTAATTTTAGAAGGTTCAAGCCAAGAATGCCTGGAGAAGGCCTTATCGGTCCAGGGTCTTATGATCCTGAGCATAAAAGCTTTTTAAAAAAATTTGAGATCATCAGCACACCCAAGTTCCAGGAAAAAATGATGCAAAAGTTGTCCATAATAAATACAAGACGCAAGTCAATGACTCTTGAAGAAACAGCAAAAGTGACCATTTTCGATTATTACCCACCTATGACAGCTAAAAACAAAAGAGAAAAAGCTGTGACTATGAATCAAAAAATCGAAACTGTCCAGCAGCTAGGTAAGCAGATAAAACAATACACCCACGAAACTAAGAAAATTAAACTTGAAGAAAAGCTTGAGAGAATAAAATGGCTTCAGCGAAAAGATGAAATTATTGCTGTTAAGAAAACCTGGCGCAAAATTATATCAGAGATTAGCATTGCCAGTCTTTTGCATTTAAAGCTAAAGAATCATATTGTAAAACATATTCAGATGATTAAAAAACGCTCAAAGCATTTCATACACATGATGCATTTGATAGTCAAATTCATAGGCAAAACCCATCAAATAATAACAAGAAAGCGTTTAAGAGAATATTACAAGGTTAGGTTTATATAGAATGTATTGTATTTTTCAGTTCCAATGAGAACGTGGATTTGCGATGCGAATAAAAAAATGAGGGCTATTGTTTATGAGACTTGTGATAAAATAAATTATGCTCCACAGTTCTTGAATTTGATGTATAAATGGAAAAGATCAGCAAGACTTGTCAGGAAAATGGTGAGCAATTTTTATATTGTTAATCAATATAGAAGAAAAGCTCTGCATATGCTGTGCAAAAGACTTGCTTCTGAAAGCAAGAACAATGCTGACTTGATTGAATTTGTCAAGATCATTGTTATGCCTTTTATCGATAGAGAAAAATTATTTTCAACTTATATATATGAGAAACTTCGTACATATTCAACGGCAAACAGAGCTTTTAAACGTACAGCTAAGAGAGAAAACCGTGGGACTTATAAAATTACGATAAACTCGTCAATACTATCAAAACCTTCTATGAAATCCTGCCTTGTAGACACAGGCCAAGACGGGAAGTTTGGTTTATTTAGCGACCATTTAGAACTGAAAAGCCATTTACTGAGAATTATCTTAGGAGGAACAGGGAGAGCTAAAAAAGCTATCAGATTTAAAATAAACTGACATAATACATATAATTATATGCCTTGTGATAATTAACTTAAGTATTGTGATGTATCATTAAAAGGATCTTCAATAATTTCTACAGGAAAAGGGTTAATTTTGATTGGAACAGGGAAGAACCAAGACAATCTAAAAGGACCACCAAATGTTTCTTGAAGATTAGTATAAATTGGTCTCTAGATAAACATTACTTGTTTGAATTTCCGACATTGCCATGTATCGATATCTGATGTGTTAAACCTAATAACTCTAATCTGTTCAGATAAAGAGAAAATTGTAAATAAATTGAAGAACAAACATAAAAATCCTCCTAACATACAAAACAAAATCTCGAAACTATTTTTTGAGCTAGCACAACTTTCACTTTGGCAAAAGAGGTATTTTTGTAAAAATGTTGCAATAGCCCATAAAGTTGTCATAAAAGTATAGATTAAAAAAAGGATAAAATGCTTTCGATTACGGAAACCTACACAATTGTTTATCCAAGGACAGTGATGGTCCATGTTTGTGATACATTTTTCACATGTATTGCAATGATGTGATCTTGGAGGTTTAATGACATTACAAACTCTGCAAGGGATTCCTGATGATAATAAAGGGGTGTCTTGACTTTTTATTATTCCTGGATCAGAGAGCATTGCCATCATGTGCGAGCTTACGCTTAGGAAAACTATAAATAGGAATAGGCAAAGTGGTATTTCAGGGTCTTGGTAGATACTTAGAAAGCCAAATGATATACTGACATATAGGATGAAAATACTTGATACATAAACAATGACTATAGATAATAATCCACAGGCATCTAAAAAAAACATTTATATTTAGTTAATTTTTAATTGAAATCAAGTCATTTAGACTTTGGATTATTGTATAGCTTTGTATAGGCTAAAAAAAGTATTCATATAGGATATAAAATTGATTTACCAAAATATTCAGTATCATATATATTAATAAGCAAGCAAGGATTTTTTATTCAAAGTTTTAGTAAATATTTTATTGCATGATAAAGTTGATATAAAAACCTCAAAAGCATAAACTAATTGATTTTATCTTAATATTCCTTTAATAATATTTCGTAATTTGTATTACAATATTTTCAATCACCTGATTTTTCATATTTATATCTAAAATATTATATAAACTAAATTATTTAAGATAGCAAAATGAAAGCTACAGATAATTATTTATCAATAAACTAATTTCTGTTCTATAAGCTTATATAGTCTAAAAAAACCCCTATTAATCAATAAAACACTTCCCCAGAGATTCAAAAATGTTTGAATTTCGCATATTCATCTACTTTCCTAATAGTTCATTTAATTATAAAAATCTTAGATTAGCATCAAAGTTTTCATATTTAAAACATAAACAAAGACAGCAGTATATTTGAAATTATTAATCCTAATTATACCTTATGCTTATAGTATATTTCAATATTTATCTTAGTCCCATGTCTTATAACCTTAAACTTTAGTAACAATACAATCTCGATAGCCTTCAATCGAAGTTAAAAGAACTATGGAATCTTCATTTGCTAAACCCATATCCCTTATAACTGTGGAACAAATTTTCATCCATTCATCGAAATCCGAGTTTGCTATTCCCATATTTTTGTGAATATCTTTAAGAACATCTCTTGGATATTTACCTTCTGATATCAATGTGACCTCTAAAAGCCCTATAAGCATTCTTTTTATACTGTCAATCTCGACACCATTGAAAAAATGTGAAAGTTTATCAGAGACAGAAACTCTTGTATATAATATGTTCAGAAATTCACTCCAGAAGTTTGGCCCACCATATTTTTGGAATAAATTCATTATAAACTACTATAGATTAAAATACTTAAACTTTATATTGGTATTAAGAATAATAATGCATAAAAATTTTGGAATAAAAATCAATAAGACGATTAGAGAGGAAATAATTTTGGAATAAAAATCAATAAGACGATTAGAGAGGAAATGAATATGATGAATTAAATTTTTCTTTAAAGTTTAGTGCTTATATTAAGGAATAATTGACTTAAAATAATTTTATTTTTGACTTAGTATAGTTTATGCTATAAGCATACTTTTTATTTTAAGTATTTGCATAATATTAAGATTTGCATGCTGATTGGGCTTATATAAATCTATCTAAACAAGTTAAAAGATCTTTCTTTAATGTTGATCATAGTAATTTATAAAATTAATGAAATTTACTCGGTTCTGATTAGAAAATTATCTTCCTTATTCATTCTATTTTTATTTTTAGAAATATTAAAGCTTAAAGACAGAAAAACAATAATCCTGCTATTCAAAGTAATTATGTCTCTTCCACAATAAATCCATTATATATACCACATTTAAAGAAAACCAAATTTCTTTAATTATAATCTAATAGTCTTTACTAATCTCTATTTGTTTGTGGTACACTATGCTAATTTCACAAATTTAATTAAAGTCTTTTATCTATTTCAAGGATTATCTACTTATAAACTTATAGACTTTCTATTAGTTTTTACTTACTATGAAAGCTCTAAATGTCTCGGTTGTTTCAACTATATGGTCTATGTCAAGTTTACTTATTCCTACATCCTTGAGAGTTTTGGTATATATCAAAATCCATTCATCAAATTCTTCATGAGAAATCCCTTTATCTTTATGAATTTCCTTGAGTGAATCAATATAGGAATTATCTTCAGATCCTAATGTAATTTCAAGCATAGCAACAAGCATTATCTTTATATTGTCTATATCGACTCCAATGAAATGATGATAAATTTTTTCTGAAGAGGCAATTCTTGAGTAAAAATCACTCAAAATGTCTCTCCAGAATTCCATTCCACCATACTTCTGAAAAATATTCATTTATATCTCTAGTCTTTAATATTAACAATAATCATAGAAAGCTAATAAAATTGTATTAAAGTTCTTGGTGAAAATATAGCTCACTAATGACTGCTTATAATAAAAATATTACAAACAATACTAAACTTTAAAAGTTATCAAATGATAAAAATTGATTTGTAAGAATATTTAAGTCAATATAAATATTTTACATACTATTAAATGTAAGTTATTATATATATATAACTTAATAATTAAGTTTAATATTAAATTTGCACTATAGCTAGACATAGTATTTTCTATTTTTTTCAACTGTTAATTAGAATATTGCTATGTTTCTATAGTATATCAATGCGTTAGAATTTTCTTCCAGTTTACTATTTTTAATAAGACTTTATGGAATATCTACACTCTTCAAAATATGAATTAAAAAGTTGAAATACACTTCGGATATGCGTCGAACTCAATTAACCCCTTTACAATAGATTGCAATGGCTGCCTTATATGTTTTGTTAGAAATTTTAAATTGGTTGCTTCACTAAAAGTTTATTATAATTCATTATTTCTTGTTATTATTATAAACCTAGAACTATACTTGCTCGATTCGAGTATCAAAATATTTTTAAAAATTTCATTCTTATTAGGTCTATAATCTCTAAATATACTTACTATCACTTACTTCAGTTATCAATATGTAGTTATTGATGTGAAACAAATTACAATTTTCTTATACATTCAATTATCTTTTATCTTTCTCGAACATTGTCTATGCTTTTTCTGATATACCCAATTTATAAATCTTATTTATACTATTAATTTTGCAGAAAAATAAATACTAAACCTGATCTTTATTCCATTATAATATGATGAATAAATTTAAAAAAAATCATTTTTGCGAGGACTGTTATTTTCTATAATGCAAATCTATTATGCTAAAGCATAATGCATTATTCTTTATTTTGTTACAAAAGCTCATAAAATAATAAATGACCTTCATTGAAGGAAATTCTTTCGAATCAAATAGAAATGCTAATATAAGTAAAGTTTATATGAAAAGTATTCATTATGAACTTTTTTATTCATTTCCAGATAAAATAGGCTTTAAGTTTTTTTTTCATGATCAAGCTAAAAGATACTCTCTTATGAATGATTTGAATTTTACATTGAAAAAGTAAGACATTGAGGATTGCTTAGGTCTCAGATTCGAATACACAAATTTTCCTTGAATTTTAGTATTTACATAAATTTCGAACGTCCGTTAAAATTAACGAATAATATTTTTATAAGCTAATTTATTAATAATATGCTATATCTTTTCAGCTAAATTTTTTAAGTTAAGCTTCTTAGAAAGACAGATACTAATTTTTGATTATTAAATTTATTAGAAGTTATTTAATTTAGATTTGGAGTTTTTATATGGAAATTTGTTCCTCAGAGCATAAAATTAAAGTAAGTGATTGTGAATTAAATCCAAGTGAAAATTTAATTTTTTATAAGTAATTCACCAAATATTATAAGAGGAAATCTGGTATAACTGCTTAAGATACAATATACTATCTTATAAGAAATAAAATCCTAAATGTTTCATCAAAACCTTAACTTCCATCTAAAATTTCTTTAATAATCATAAAAAATATCATTAAATCCATAAAATATCAATCAGTTTATAAAAATTTAATTCTAATCTAAAGCTTTATACATCTTAGCACAAAACCCTTTAAAAAGGTAAAATATTAAAAAATTATAACAAAGCTAAAATCAAAACCTAATTACTACTAAAATCAAAATCTCAATTAATCTACAAGCCCATCTCAAGCTAAAAGTATAAAAAATCGATTTCATAAGTTTAAAAATGATGATGGCAAGTAAATTTCGTCAAGAGCCAAGCTTAGGAGCTATAAAAAAATAGCTAGCCAGGTAATTTCCAATTGGCTAGAAGACAAGTGCCAAAACCTAAAATTAGAAAAAAAATGTCTAGATTATCTATGTTCCCAAAAACAAGCAACAAGATAAAAAATCGAATTTTAATCTCGTGAGTATCAGGGAGTTCTTAAAAACATTAAAGACTGTAACTAGAGAATAACAAAAGATATGCAATAGAAATGAGCAAAAGCCCTTCTCCATCAAAAACAATAGTTGAAATCTGCGAGAAAATTATGCTAGTCCTTGACCAGCCTGACAAAGATTTTTCAGTATTTAGACTCCTAATTAAAAATTGTGAATATTTCAAAGACTTAATAGGCTCAATTCAAGGCTACACTTTATCTAATTATGCTATTGATAACTTACTATCTTTGTGGGAAAACAAAACTATTATTCAAGCCAAAGTGGCAAAAATAAGCAAATTTGCTTCATTTCTTTCCCAGTTAATAAATTTTATAGTAGATTATAGTTTGAAAAAAGAAACTGTGCAGTTATCAAAATGCAATGAGCCTGAAATTGATAAAAAATCAAGACCCAAAGTGTTTATATTAAAGATTTAGTAAAAGAGATTATTATTGAGGATTCAATAAAATACCTTCTTGATTTTCAGGGAAAGTTCAGGAAAGGAGGCTAAAAAATATTCAAAAAGAAGAATTTAGTGAAAGATTTGAAGCCCATAAAGATAGTAATAAACCTTTTCGGTTTACTATGTATAGAGGAACTACTTATGGTAGGCTACTTGGAAATTTAGAGCATAATTATCTATCGCAAAATTTTCCTAATTTTGATCATGAGCTTTTGTATGGCGATGTGCCTTAAGGAGGCTAAGGAAAATCAGATTTTTTATGAGGGCTGCAAAGAAGTTATGAGCTGCTTGCGAACTGAAGTTTTTTGTTTTTAATGATAATTCAAGCTAAAGTGCAAGATTGATTGCAATTTGGATAAAAGAACAGTGCTGAACAAATTATATTGGAATATGGCTACTTTTTTTTAATTAGTGTGAATAGGAGTTTAAAATTAGACTAGGATTTTATAGGAGACAAGTTTTGAATATTTACTATATAAGCATTTGAAAAGGTATTAATNCTTTTTTTTAATTAGTGTGAATAGGAGTTTAAAATTAGACTAGGATTTTGTAGGAGACAAGTTTTGAATATTTACTATATAAGCATTTGAAAAGGTATTAATAGTTAGTTTAAGCTTATATATCTTTATCTCAACGATTTTTTCTACTATTTTTCTAATATCATTATTAAGCGAAATATTTTCTAAGCATAGTTTTCAACAAATATGAAGAGCTTAGGAGGAAAGGTTGTTATTTTTATTCTTATCTTGATTTTGATAATTATATCAACAATTTCATACTTCCTTTCCTACCTCATAACCGAAATAGGTGGAGTCCTAATCTTACTATTGATGATATATTTACTAGCAAGATTCTTAACAAATTTACTAGTATTTCCAGGTTCTTACAAGTTATGGCTTAGAATAACAGAGTCTAATTTCTCTACAGAACTCTCAGCACAGTCAATAACAAAACTAACCAACCTAAAAATTTATCTTCAATCCTTAAAAGATCCATCTTATGAACATAATTTCCCTGAAACTACAATTAGACTCTTTTCAAAACTTATAATAACACTTATAAACAATTACTCTGAGCTTGAAGCTCAAAATCTCATCACAAACGAACAGAAAATACTTTTTACATCTTTGCAAATACTTAAAACAAAATTTATAAACACAGAAGTTACTAGTGAGGATGGGATGAAAATTAATATATGGCAGCTTATTGAAAACCCTGAGTCTGAGATTTTTAGAGGTAGGGTTGAAGAGATTGATAAATGTATTTTTGCTTGTGAGCAAGTTATAAGGATTATTGGTGAAAGATCTAATCGTGGAGTTATAAGAGGAGGATTTTTACTTGGTACAGATAATTATATGAGAGTAGACCTTTTACGAAGGTTTAAATGTGAGCAGTTTTGGATAGATGGGATGAATGGGGCAAAACTAGATTGTGTGTGGATCTCAGGTTTTGGTGCTGTAGAAAATGGCCCAGTTATTGTCTTTTGCAACCCAAACGCTGCATACTACGAATTCTCTTTTTTTCAAACAGACTGGATTGAACTTTATGTTTCAGCAGGGGTGAATTTAGTTATGTGGAACTATAGAGGATATGGTAGATCTACAGGGAAATCAGAACTTAAATATATGAAACTTGATGGAGAAAATCTTATTGATTATATAAGAACTCATAAAAAATGTAAAATCATCGGAGTACATGGTGAAAGCTTAGGAGGGGCAATAGCCACTTATCTTGGTTATGTAGCTAAATTAGACTTTGTCTTTGCTGATAGAACTTTTACTTCTCTTTCTCATGTTGCTAAATTTAACTTTGGCGGACTTGCAGAATTTGCATTTAAAGTTGCTGGCCCTGAAGATAGTAATTCAGTAAAAGACTTTACTCAAATTTCATGCCCCAAATTAGTCTCATGTGATTGCAATGATATTATGATCAACAACTTGGGTTCATTAAAAGCTGGAGTTGCTTATGAGTATTACCAACAGCTAAAAAAAGATGAATTTAGGATATCAAGTAAAGATATAGAAAATGTTACTAAGGCGATAAAGCAAATCCAAAAAAGGGCTAATTACAAGACTACATTAATGAAAAAAGAAAAGCGTAAAGTTCGTAGGGGGTATTTGGACTTAAGCAGCCCAGTAGAAAATATGCTAAAAAATTTAGGTGATATAATTGAGATAATAGATGCTGGTGGAGAAAGGTTTATTGATTTGTTTGAAAATGCTACTGAATATAGAATTACTATATGGCTTTATGTTCTTGGGGTTTGGGGAAGTACTCCAGAGTTGTATAGTAGTGATCATTATAATAATTTTCAGTCAGCTTATGAGAAACTAAACAAAGCTACAGTTGAAGTAAATTTGCTGATTGAAGACTTTAAGACTTCAGATAATCTAGAAGTCAAAAAGTTTATTGAAAGCTTGAAGGTTGTTTTAGACTTTCTTGAAAAAATTAGAGACTGGGTTGCTATAATAAATCCTAATGAAGGGATAACTGGAAAGTTGCTTCCTCTTACATGTGGGCATAATGGCACTTTAAGCTCACTTGAGAGATATTTGTATGAACAGTTTTTACAGGCTGCTGGGTTTATTTAGTTAATATTTAAGTTTGAGACTGATTTAAATGAAGAAATAAGGGATTTTGTTTCACTTTGATGTGTTTGGAATTCCTTTAATTATATTTTCTTTTTCTGATTTTGAATATGGACCTCAAAACCTTCAATATATTCATCATCTTCCTAATAATTTTCAATGCACAGTTGCAAAAGTTTTGAATTAAAACTTATTGCAATTTAACTAAATTATATAACTATATTAAGTCTCAATTACTTTCAAATATTATAAATATATAATTTACTTTCATAATCAATTCTTATTTGAAGAAGATAACCTGCTTAATTTTTTATCGTACAAATATATAAAAATTAAAATCTTTCTATTAGTTATTGGGAGTACTATGATTAGTCAATTAATATTAAATTATAATTAGTTATAAAGATTAAAAGAGCATGCTATATCTTGAATTTTTTGTTGAATACTTTGCTTACAAAATAATCTTTTAAAAAGCTTTTGAAGGATTCAAGATACAAAAACAATCTAAAAACTTAGCATGGTAATATTTAAACTGAAATATTTTAGTATGCCAATTTTATTACAATTTTTATAGATGGGGGACTTTATAATTAATAAATATGACCAATGATCTGATATAAAAGCTGAGCCGAAGCATTGTAAAATCTATACGCACTGTTACTGTACAATAATAGCATACATTATTCAGTTATTTCAAGAAAAAGCATGACAATTATATCTTAAGCTCAGTCAAGTAGTCTAATTTTACAGTTTTTATTGATACCCTCAATAGTTACATGATAAATATTTATCTCAGTATACCTTTAATTAAAGCGATTATATTAATCATCAAGCATAAAAGCTTGATTTAAAGCTATTATTATTATTTTATCCTAGCGCCAAAACTATATTAGAGCTTCCATGATTTGTTACATTATTAGTAGTTCAGTACAAAAAATCTAGTAAACTATATAGATTGTTCATTCTAATCTAATTTCTCTGCATATGCTGTATCAAATATTTAACAGGCTTTATTAACTGACTTGGGCCAGGATCATATAGAAGGTCACGGATTTTCAAGTCAGGTAAAGCCTAGTATTGGCAAAATTTCACTACACTAGCATGACTTATGCAGTAAGTTATATCTTTGACCAGATTTTAAAAGTTTAAAGTAGATGGTAGTTAAGGTAGCATGATTTAAACCTTTTCAGATTGAGATTTGTTTGTCATACAATCTCTTTCTTTAAATAATATAGATCTTAAGATCTTAAGATTTTATGAATTTTTATTTATGTATATAGCGAAAGGATAGGTAATTTAGGTATCATTGCAATAATATTTATCTGATCAGATATTGCCCGATTAAATAAAAGCATATCAGCCGGAAAATCCACAGAAAACTTGGTGTGGATTTCAGACAAGGCCCTGTTAAATATTTAATACAGCATGTGTTAAGCGTTTAGATTATATGAATAATCTATATAGTTTACTAGAATGTTTGTACTGGACAATTAATAATATAGTAATTTTAAAAGCCCCCAAGCTTAGATATATATATATAATTAAACATTAATTTTTGTTATAATATACACTTACCTTTGATAATTTCGTATGAAAGGCTAGAGATTAGACTGTAAAAAAATCTAATTTGTAATAGGAAATCATTATCAAATTAAAAAGAATGTTACAATTATAAACTTAAAGAAAATATACACTTATAAACAAATTTTGTTTTTTAATGTAAAAATGATAATAAAACGCCAACTCTCTAATTGATGAGTTTNTAATGTAAAAATGATAATAAAACGCCAACTCTCTAATTGATGAGTTTTAATATAGAATTAGAACTTCAGTTTTTAAATCTTATGATTTCTGGATAGAATTTTGTAAAAATCAACACCAAAATTATATTTAAAACTGTATCCTTAGTATATTTTTCATCTGAATATCCCTCAGAACAGAATTACAGAAAAATATGGAAAACAATCTACTATAAGTATTCAATTAATAAAATATTAAATTGCAATGACACATTTTGTATTTTCAAGCATCAACTATCAAACAATAATCCATAAATATAAAGATTTGCAATATACAAAAATATGCAATAATTATATAATTACATTCGATATAGCATCTCATTTGTATGCTTAGTGATTTTTTGCATTTCATTCATTTTTACATATAGTAAAACTTGTGCGTCTTTTTAATTCCAATATATTCTTGCTAAAGTAATTGAAT
>MPUH01000751.1:0-36657 GCA_001970955.1 Stentor coeruleus | reverse complement strand
CTGTTTATAGGAAGATATGATATGTGCAATCAAGATATTGTAAGTGAATCAGCAATATGCTATTGTGCTCAGATAGATTAGTTAATTAAAATTTATTCTTCATAAAATTTCAACTTGCAATCTCATATAAATTGTAATTGCCCTAAAAATGATTGAGCTATAAAAATAGTAGATGAGAGTGATTACAAAAGCTTTCAAGTCTATTGCACTTCTTGCTATTTCAGCATTGATAAGCGTTTTCATAATTTTTCTTTTGAGCGAAGAAAGTTCTGACCTGCCTTTTCTAACGAAGATGAAAATTACTTTGAAAAACATAAAAAAAACTAAAAGTCTTGATTTGCGATTAAAAACTATTTTATTATTTATAAGCTTAATTTAAATAATTAATACAATTAAGCCAATTACTTCAATACTGCCTCTGATTATTGTAATGCTACCTCTAATAATTTCAGTGCTACCTTAAATGAAATTCAGAGATTTGTAATCTAAAAACTTTCTCGTCCTTTATTCTTAAATTCCAGAGTTCATAACATCACCTATCAGCCAGTTTCTTTAGGAATAAACCAAAAGGAAAGTGATACAACCTATGAACTATTTAACTCAAATAAATGTAAAAATTAAAAAGTAATTGACCTCCAAACCTATAATTTAAAATGCCTTAATGGGAATACTATAAAAAAATTTTGAACTAAATTCTACGCTAACTGAACTTTATGGTAGAATATATAAAATTTCTTCTAAAGCTCTGTCCTAAATCTTGCCACAGACTCATTAAAAACTTTAAAGTATTTGGCATGTTCCTATAAAAGCCTCTTCTGGAAACACTATCTATAACAAATAAAATAACAGTTAAAAGTTTATAGTTTTCGCTCATCTTATAATTTATTTTTAAACTTTTTTCTATTCATCTTGTACTACTTCCCACACTTTGATTAAATGTATTTCTTAAAAATACATCACCATGATTTTCTCCGCAAGAAACATAGCCGTATTCTGAATTATTACTAAAATTATAGTTTTTATCATATTTTTTAAAAACACATTCAAACTTAAGCGCCCTGCAAATTCAAAAACTAAAATGCTGAAAATATCAAAATTTACTGCTATATAAATCAAAATAATAATATAAAAATATTATTGGAGACAAAAAATTGATTTTAATATTTTGAATATATGCAATCATTAATCTTTGAATTATTTTGAAATTTTTGGTGGCAGCTGATTTTGCAAATTATCATTAAGTTTTGATAGATTTTAATACAATTGGTATTGATAATGATATAAATTTTATGCTAATTTTCAGGATTTTATCTTAAAGCCAAACCTTTAAATTTTTTAATAATAATAATATGAGAAGCTTTCTAAAGATTATCTCATTCATCGTGCTTCTTTTTATTCTTATTCTGACTAGCATTTTGCTTATGTTTGAATTTTTTAAAGACACTTCTGAGGTTAATGCTTATATTGAAGAAAATTACTTTAAAATCATTACTAATCAAAGCTCGATTCGTAATGAGACATATTCTCGTCCTTTGTTCTTTAACTCTAGAGTTTATAAAATATCCCATCAGGCAATATCTTTAGGAATGAATAAAAAAGAAAGCAACACAATCTTTAAAAAACCTGGTAAAATCACTTGTCAATGTGGAAATGTGATAGACTTTCAAAATTATACCTCGACATGTTCTGATAAAACAAAATTCACAATTTTTGAACCTAATAATACTCTTACTGAATATTATGGTGCACTTAAACTAGAATACATTTTGAAAAACTATGAAAATACTTACAAATTTAGTAATAAATCAGAATATGGCTACGTCTCTTGTGAAAAAGATAAAAGTGATGTATTTTTAAGAAATATTTTCAATCAAAGCGTGGCAAGTAGCACAAGACAAATAGAAGAAAAATTAAAAACAAATTATAATGTGAGTAAAGGCTATAAACCTCTAACTGTTATTTTATTTATTATAGATAGTGTTTCAAGAAGAGGTTTCTATAGGAATATGCCAGAGACTATAGAGTTTTTTAATAATTCTATCGCAGGAAACTTTTCTGAGCTTTCAAAACATTTTTATATTTACGATTTTTTAGGCAATAATGGGATGAGGGCAAATACAAGATCAAACATGACTCCATTTCTATTTGGAATTTCATATGAATTATCTCTTGAGCAAGATGAAGGTAAATCTGTTAAAGAAACAAAATTTAAAGATCATTACATAAACCGACAAAAAGAAAAGGCTATCTGGACTTATTTCAAGCAAAAAGGTTTTGTAACGATGTATGCTCATGATGTAGTCACTGATTATTTACCTACAGTTGTAGGCCGTACTGTTTTAACTGATCATAAAGTATGCAATTTCTGGAATTTAGCTAAACAATTATATAAATATCACGATGGATCAGAAAAATACAAATGCATAGGTTCGAAATTTCCTCACAATCATTCATTAAATTACTTATCACAGTTTTTAGATAACTATAAAGGCTACAATAAATTTGCTTATATTCAAATATCTGTTGCTCATGATGATTCAGGGACAAGATTAGAATACTCTGATAAAGACACAAAAGCATTTTTTGAGAAAACTTTAGAAATGTATTCTAAAAACTCAGAAGATCTTTTTATTATATACGCATCAGATCATGGAAGATATAATAATGATTTTAGTTCTTTATATGGAATAGGAGAAAGGGGCTTACCATTTCACTTTGTAATTTCAAATAGAGATTTTATAGACAAACATGATTTTCATAATAACCTTGATGTTAATAGCAGAAGATTGCTTTCAAGATATGATTGGTATAAAACTTTAAAGCATGTAGCAAATCTGCCTTATACAAATATATCAGAAGAATCATATGAGTATCAAGAAATAGAAACAGAGGGAAAATCTATATCAGTATTATTAGAACGTGCAAGCGAAAAGAGAAAATGTGCAGATATAGGAATAAAAGAATCTTTTTGTCTTTCTAGGACTTATGAAGAAATATCCCCTATTAATGTCAGTAATGATAGTATCTACAAATATTTTTTAAATCGAATAATTGATGAAATGAACACTTATTTTATAAAAGTAATTAATAAAGATTGCAAAAAGGTGAAAATTGATGAAACTTTATATATAGGATTTATGAATTTAGATACAGATGACGTTGTAAAGCCAATAAATATACTTGAAATTTTTAAATTAGAAAAAAATACAAACATGGTTTTTATGATAGAGGCATCAATGTGGTGTGAAAAGTTAAATAAGAAACCGAAAATTGGGGTATTTAATAATTTCGAAACATTAGAGAAAAAGAAAGAATCAGGACAAGGGAAAGATACGATCATTTCAATGAAAAAAATTTGGTCTCTAACAAGACTTGATATTGTCGATCCATTACTAAAAAAACTTAACACAACAAAGTGCCAAGAATCAACATTTTACAATTATAATTATTTATATGCTATAAAAGGTAAAAGTTGCTATGATACATGCAAAATCAATGAGTTAATGTGTGTAGACCACAGACATTTGAATTATTTCACAATATTTAACAAGGAAAAATTTTCAGAAATATACTATGCAGGTGAGTTGAATTCTTTAGAGGGAAACCATACAAGATTAATTGTAGGGAGATATGATATGTGTGATAACGCTTATATCAGTGATTTAGCTATTTGCCACTGTGCTCAGAGTAAATAGTTTTTTAAGTAGATTTACAAATATACAGTTTTTTATGTTTATGATTGAATCATTTATAAAAAAATTATAGTTCTCAAAGCCATATTATCATTATAACAAAAATATATTTATTCTTAATTCCTTACCTTTAACCCAATAATTATATATTAATAATAAACTAAACTTCAAATGGCCAAAAGCACTCACTTATACAAACTATTTTACGACTCAGACTTCAAAATTGGAATCAGTGTGCCTAAAAGTATAATCAAAGGTTTTGGATTTGATGAAGTAACCTACATGACTAGCGATTCTGGAAGTCTAAAATTCGCAGAAATTAGCCAAGAAGACATCGAAGACCTCATAAAAATATGGAAAAGGTCAGAAGAAGACTTTGCTATAATCAAACAAAACCATACATCAACACGGTACAATTCAAAAATCCCTTTATCAGATGTTTTTGTCATACAAGAATATATAAAAAACTCCACTGAAATCAGTGTTGTGTGGACATCAGAAGGGATAAAATTAAGCAAAATATTATCTTCGGTAGGTAAAGAATCGAATATTAAAAGAACAATGGAAGTTATAAAGATGATTATTGATAAAGAGGTTCAAACTGTTCATTGCAAACTTACTCATTTAGATATAACATTTCTTATTACTGATACTACAAATTATTGTCTTGGAATTAATGCTTATGGATATACTCCTATTGTTATTACTAGAATGTCACAGACTATAATTAGTAATAAGGAAAGTGATAAAAAGGTAAAGAAAAAATCTCAGGTTGGATTTATGAAAAATAGATTGACGATTAAAGATAAAATCGATCATGAGATTGGAGAAATCACAAGGCAGCAGGAGAGTATTAGGAATATTACGTATAAGAGTTGGATTGATAAGGTTGCTAAAGGGGAAAAACTATACCCAAACGAAGAGCTTTTCGCTAAGAAAATCGCCAAAAACACTCACAAAACCACAGCTAATTACTTAGAAGATCTAAAACTGCTCACAGCCCAAATGCAAGTTTCCTTATCAGAAAAAAACATCCAAGCACGTCTAAACGAAGGCATCCGACGCACTATAGAAAATGAGCTTAAAGGGCGTAAAAAACTTTTCATGATCCAAAAACCAAGTCAAACCTTACCAAAATCCATGGCCCTTCAAGAAATCACAGCCTTATCAGCAAGAAACCTCCTAAAAACATCTATAAAAAACCTCAGCCACTTATCAAAACGTATAATTTAAGTTATCAATAACTTTTGTATATTCTCCAAAATATTCCCATCTGCTTTCAAATGCTTCCAAAGAAGTGTATTGTTATATCTTACAACCTCAAAATACCCAGAATACATTTCAATATTCTCTTTCAATGGGAATATTCTTATAAAATCCCCACATTTCTCTTTATCTTCTTCACATTCTGCAATTACTTCAAGATCTTCAAAACTCAGAGAATATTCTTCTAAAGTTAAACAATTTGCTAAAACTGAAAGGTTTCTATGCCCAATACGTGATACTTTATCTATACCATAAAGTCTACTTGATTTGATATACTCTTGTTCTTTTTCAAAATCTTTTCTATCATAAGGTATAATACTAGACAATGTAAAAATATCACACATCAATGAAGTTTTTATTTGTTTGTCTAATGGAGAAGATGATGATAATGATGGGCATACATTAACTTCTAATAACCAAGGTCTAAGTGTATCATCTATTAGAATATCAAATCCATAGGTTTCAAAACAATTATTGCGGCTTTTGCATGCTTGGTTTATACTATTCACAACATGTGGTTCTACAGCGATAAGGGTTTTTATAATGATATCTTCAATTTTCCGAAACACTTCTTCATAACTTATTCCAAGTTCGTCGTATTTTTTTTTTAAGGCTTTAAGACTCCATTTTGAACCTTCTCCATCGATTTGAGCGTTGGTGTTTTTCACGAATTTACTTGATTTTTTGTTGACACTAAAGTTTGTCAGGTGGACGTAACGCTTTTTCAGTTTTTTATGCTCAGTTGAGTACTTTTCTGTGGCAAAACGAACAAGGCCATCTTTGTAGATGTAGATTCTTAAGGGGTCAAAACACACAACACCCACGTAAATACGAAGATCGTATTTTAAACCGTTTAATGTATGGGGATTAGTTATGTACTTTGACACAATGTACCCAGATTTTTTGCTAGAGAGTTTGGATTTACCTGATATAACTTTAATACCCCTTCCACAAGAACTAGCTGATGGTTTTAAGATCCACAAAGTTTTTGGGTTTTCCTCACGTTCTGCTTGTAGTCTAGAAAAATCTTCAGGTAACAAAAATGTATAAGGACAGAAATCATAAGCTTTTCCATGCTTCCTACGCATTTTCAAGATATTTCGCCAAAGATTATCCTTGCGACCTAATTGCCAAATGCCTGGGAAATGATTAAGTTTTTGATAAGGACTGAGTTCTTTCATATATTCTGGCTTTGGAATATTTGTTATACAGACATTAAATGATGAACTTGATGTTTGTGTAAACCCTGAATGTAAAAAAGCACTTAAGAAACAGTTATAGGTTAAAGCACTATCAGATACTTTAAATGTCAAAGGTTTTAATTTGAGCTCTTCTTCTTTCATGGCAAATACATTAGGAGTTACACGTGATGGTTTATGGCATTGTTCTGGGTAATCGAATAATATAGTTGGTTGTCGCCAAGGGTATTTGCTTTTTATTAGTAATACTATTCTTATTCCAGTACCTTTAAGTCGACTAATACTAATTTTTTCATCAGTTTCCGAGTTGTTTTCTTCTGCTTTGTCTGGTGAGTTTTTTATCTTAAGCCTAGCACAAGAGCATTTTCCTCTTTTACATACAGCACAAAACAGTTTTTTATAATCATTATAAGGAGTCTTAGATTTAGATGCTGCTCTTATTTTATAATCTTTTTTCGCTGTGTCAGTCAGTGGACGTGAAGTTCCCCGTATGACTTCTCCAGAAGCGAAGTTTTTTTGTACTAGTGACTTATCAAGCAACGGGGCTTTATTTTGAATAAAAGAATTTCCTTCAAAGTCTTGGGCAAAAATCTTAACAGCTTTGGGCTTTTCTGTTGTAAATAATGTTGAATTTCGTGTAGGAGCATTAATTGGGGTCTTATTTCGCAGCATATATATGCTATTAAGATAAAATTACTAGCATTTTGATTAGTAAGTATTTGGTTTTTAGTATAATTTTTTTATGGGTTTTTAGTAATATGAAAGAATTTCTNTTAGTTAACCCTATTTTTATATATTTTTTATAGTAAGTATTTGGTTTTTAGTATAATTTTTTTATGGGTTTTTAGTAATATGAAAGAATTTCTGGGCTTGAAATGCTCATGGCATATTATTCTTCTAAGTTTAAAAGGCAATTTTAGTAATATGAAAGAATTTCCGGGCTTGAAATGCTCATGGCTTATTATTCTTCTAAGTTTAAAAGGCAATTTTAATAATCACTTTCGGTTTTGGAAGCTACACATTGCCATCATATAGCCTTCATTTTATTCGAAGTTTTTTCTAACTTGCTTGTGTTATTTACTTTACTGCCAAATTTAATTCAGTTTTTTTAATGCATGAATCAAAGCCCTTTCTGCAATTATTATCATCTCATCAAAATCCAAAGACTTGGAAAGGACTTAGAAATTATCAATTTTCGCTTCTGTTTTATATAAACTGCACTGAAAATTCAATCTTATACTACAAAAAAAATCCCTTATAATACCTACCCCAAAGCATCTTATAAATTATCCCTTAAAACTAAACTACCACTCCCAACTCTATTATCCTTCCCAATAACTTCACAATCCTATCATTGTTCCCATCTTCTAAAAATCCTTATATTCATAACTCCATTTACATACCCGGGTATATTTAAATAATATGACAAGTCAAGCAAAGCCTCAAAATTTAGAAGACTCTCCTGTTTTCTCCATGTCCAGTAGGTTCAACTCCCCTATAATAAAAAGCAAAATCTCTCCAATACCTTTTGAACTAACTGAAAACACACACCCAGGATCTTTTGTATCATATCAAACTTTAGCAACTCAGCTAACATCAATGTCTGGGACACATGAGGCTTTTATAAAATTCTCAGAAGAATCTCTAATCAAAATCCAAGAAAAAATGATCAAACTTCGTGACGACTCTGATGCTAATTCTATAGAGAAACCATGTCAGTTAGAAATTCCTCAAATGAAAACTGAAGATTTTGATTTGGATACAGGGATTCCTACATTGTCTTGGTGCGCTTATTGTGGTTGTGAGACAGCGACTGAAGTTTATTATGAGAATTCTTCGAAAACTTTTTGGAGTTCGGTTGCGATTTTTTTTTCTGGAGGCATTTGTGGGTGCTTTTTGTTGCCATATGCTATGAAAAGTTGTAAAGATGTGAATATTAGGTGTCATAGGTGTAAGCATAGAATGAGTGTAGGTAATGTTTAATAAGTATATAATTGATATTAAGAAAGGATGTGAAAAATAGAAGATGATGAAATTTTTTAGATTGGAAATTTTGTGGTTGAATTTAAGGCTTTTGATATGACTTTTATGGTTTTTATGTGATTTTTATAGTTTTGGTAGGTCATAATTATTTAGAGTTATGGAAATAATAATTGTTGTGGTAATTAGAATTAATATTCACTTGTATTTTTATAGAGGAATAGTATATTGTTTTTATTATGATTATTATTTTAAGCATAATGCATGGTTTTGAGGAATATTTTTTATTAGTATTTTGCATTTTTAGTTATCTTTTTATAAATTTTGGCATAGCANTATGGTTTTTATGTGATTTTTATAGTTTTGGTAGGTCATAATTATTTAGAGTTATGGAAATAATGATTGTTGTGGTAATTAGAATTAATATTCACTTGTATTTTTATAGAGGAATAGTATATTGTTTTTATTATGATTATTATTTTAAGCATAATACATGGTTTTGAGGAATATTTTTTATTAGTATTTTGCATTTTTAGTTACCTTTTTATGAATTTTGGCATAGATTCAAGCACAAATTCATATTCTTAATAAACTTATGATTGTGTGACAAAATATTTCTTATTAAATACCATAAATAACTATTATTTTATTGCATCTTAATATCACTGCATAATAATAAATAGTACTCTAACTCACACTTTACTTAAAATTCTAAAGCTTTTACAAAAAAATAATCTTCACTTTTATGCTCTTACAACAAAATTTAATAATAAATTTCCTCAGATTACAATAAAACCTAAAGCACAATCATATTTTTATATCCATACTTCTAATATCAATAACATAATAAATAGTAAATTAAAAAACTCATAAAAAATTCCGACACATGCACTCCCAAACAATATTTTACTTCAAAATAACCAAAAAAAAAATACCAAAAGTCCTAAAAACTATTATCGATTCACTCTCATTCCTCTTCTTATTTTTCATTTACTCCTCACAATATCTTTAAAATTTTAATCCCTACAAAAATATATAATTTTAGTATAATAATATGAAGTTGTCAATCACTAAACGTAGCAAAAGTGAATTAAGGCTCATTCCTAACCTTGGCTTATCTGACCTTGAACTAAGCCCTATGATTTGCCATACAAGAAAACTAACTCACTGGCCTTCACGATATAAACAAGGCATCCAAATGACAAAATTGCGTAAAAAAACTGAAAAAAACATAAAATCGAATCCTATATGTCTGTCTTTTTGTAATACACAAAATTTATTACCAAAAAAAAGACTTCAACCCAGTCAAAATCCCAAACTTAATGGCTATGCAAAAAGACTTAATATGAACTATTATCTAGGAAGCTCTTTGGACTCTAGTCTTTGGAAAGCACCAGAAGCACCAAAGATTAAATTTCAAATTAAAGGAAAAGCTTTAAATATAAACGAAATTCAAGGCGATATGGTTTCTAATAAAATTGTTAGAAATACTATTAAAAGTAGTTGTAGTAGAAATGGCAGTGTTTGGCTTGGAGGACATGCTCATAATCCTAGTATAAATGTTAGTCCATGGTAGAAATATATTATAAAATATTATAAAATGATGATAAAAAAATATGTGTAGATAGTTTGGAATCTTTGGCTGAGTTTTGATAATTTTTTTTTTGAGAGAAATGCGTTAGGATAATGATTTATTTTGTGAAAATTTGATTTTAGAAAGGAGTGGATTTAGTTTTGGAAACTAAGTTTTAGAGTTGTGATTTAAGATTTTTTTTTATATATGAGAATGGTAGTTTTTTCAACGGGAACTGTATTGCATATTATAGTAGATAGTATTTCGATGTTGAAAGATATAATATCTTATAGTTAAATTATTACTACCAAAAAATACCCCAACTATAAAATTATCTTATATTTTTAATACATTTACATATAACCAAAGCCATTATTTTACTAAACTAAACATATAAAATCTAAAAATAAATCCGGATAAACTCAAATATTATATTTTTTCCTAATCAACCCAACTTCAAAAAAATCCTAGTTTACCTACAAAAGCTTATCATCTAAACCATATCCAAACTTTTTAAAATCAACCTGATTCATTCCTTCAAGCATTCTAGACAATCATTCACTTAATTTCCAAAAATCCAAATCTAAAAAGTAATTCAACTCAGAATCCTATATAAAATTTCTAATTTCTTATAAAGCATAAAGCAAAATCTCTGAAATCATAAACTAAAGCTAGTTAAAGAAGTTCCTTACGTTCCCTTGTACTGCTCCAATACACATAAGCAGCTCCCCATAAGAGCATTTGTGTTCCCACAAGCCAACCATGGCCTATATAGTTATAAGAATAAGGCTTCCATCCAGCAGGGAACTCTTGATAATAGGTCACGTTGCCATTTTCGTCAATAGTTGGTGGGAACACACGAACTCCATCAATATAAACAGGTTTCTTCGCCTCTGGGTCTCCTTTTTTCAAAGGAGTCAAAGATCTTGCTGCCAAGTTTGAAGTCCTTCTAAGTATCGCTTTAATCAATACCATTATATTATAAGAAAAAACTTTTTTTTATTAGGGTATGCAAATTATTAGGATTATAAAGAAAATTAGGGAAAAAAGAGAAATTATACTTTGGAGGAGGATTTGAAGAAAGTAATTTTTGAATGGGGATGATTGAGAAATTAATATGATTTGAAGAATTGTATGAAATGTTATAGGAATTTAGGTTTTTTCTTTTATTTTTTGGTATTTTGTATGATGTTGATATAGTTTTTTTTTTGGTTTTATGATTGGATGAACTATTTATCTAGGTTATTAGAGGCTGTATTGCTAGGTAGTTTATTTCATAAAATTTTTCTATATAGTAACTCGCTTGGTTTTTAAGTAATACTTTTTCTAAGTAAATAATTTCTTTAGTATACAAATTTTCTTTAAAATATTAAATTCCTAGGCTTTTAAAGAGATTATTAATGGTTTTCATTAAGGGATATCAGTTTGTCATAAGGGAAGATTATTTTATTACATTCAAGTTTTTATGAGCATAAGAAGTTTTTATCAAAAGACTAAGATTGGGCTTGATTTCAAATGAGCTGTATTAACTTAGTATTATCATTTTAAGAACAAAAAAAATATTGATTCTAGGTAATGATAAGATAAATATTCTAAACTCAAATATGATGTAAATTTATGTTAAATTTAATTTCTGAGTTGTCATTTCCACTAATAATCCTTCATGGCAAAATGCTGTATAAATTTTTACTTTCACTAATCCATCTATAAATATCAAAATACTAATTGCTGAAAAGTTAACCTCAAAAGATAAATACCACAAAAGTCAACTTTTGACTGACATTTAAATCTTTTTTCTAGAAAATTCTAAAAATTATTTATCATTCCACATCCTCTAACATAATAATGGATTGGCAAGGTTTGCTCAGATGGTCAATGCAATACGCTGACGGAACTCGCCCTTCAGAATTCAAACAAATGGATGAAGAAACAAAGCAATGGCTTAAAGATGCTTTATCATCAATAGTAGTAGACGACAACGAAATCATGCAAAAAGGGGCGAAAATCCTTTCCGAGCTAGAAAATGGGTCTCCAGAAGAGTGTGAACAAAAAGAAAAAGCAGCTGAGTTGATACTTCAAGTAATAGAAAACCTTGATATGGCTAAAAACATGGTCAAATTAGGTCATTTCAAGCACATAATCAAATGTATGATCGGTTCTCAATACCAAAGTGTACGTAAAATATGTGCATCAATCTTCATGTCAGCAGTTCAAAACAACCCACCTGTTCAAGAAAATGCTTTGGCTGAACATGCTTTAGAAGGTCTTTGTGCAAGAATTAATGAAGAAACTGATCTTCAATTAAAAGAACAATATATAGCATGTATAAGTGGCCTTGTTCGTGGACAATATGCTGATGCTAGAGATAAATTCATACAAATGAAAGGACTTGATATTATAAATTTACTTTTAGTATCAGGAGAAAGCCCAAGGATTGTAAAAAAATGTTTACTTATGCTATCAGATATTATTTATAATACTAGAAGTAAAGGTAATGAAGGTCCAACAAATGAATGCTTGAACTTAGGGATATTTGACACATTGAATTATCTTATGAATAGTCAAGATAGTGAAATTGTTGAAATGACTCAATGGGTTTTACACAATACAGAGACTCAGTGTAAAAATTAAGGTTTTTTTAATTATCGTATATAAATTTGGGCTTGTGATATCTTATTGAGTTTTAATTATAAAAGTGAGGATGATTAAAGATAAGGGTTTAAAGATGATGGGGAATTTAGTTTGGATGGAAAGATGGATAATAGACGGAAATATAAGATGAGAATGTTATGTTTGAAGATTTTGACTTATTTTGGATTATTTATGGATTTTTATAGAGTTTTGATATTTGTTTTTGGAGAAAAGTGGCTTTCAGGATGTTAGGAGAACTTCAGATTTTAAGAATCTGTTTCTTACGATGTCAGGACGATGAGAGATTTTAGTATTGTGAGTATTTTTTAGCTCAAAAGCTAGNTATGTTTGAAGATTTTGACTTATTTTGGATTATTTATGGATTTTTATAGAGTTTTGATATTTGTCTTTGGAGAAAAGTGGCTTTCAGGATGTTAGGAGAACTTCAGATTTTAAGAATTTGTTTCTTACGATGTCAGGACGATGAGAGATTTTAGTGTTGTGAGTATTTTTTAGCTCAAAAGCTAAAGATTTTATTATTCCTGCGAAAATTTTTGATGCGGCTGATGTTGAAATGGAATGATTTAACCCAAGTTTTCTAAATCCGATTAGCTGTGATATAATGAAAAGAAGAAGTGATTTATAAGAACATTATCATTATTTATCCTTAAATATTATCCAGAACTTAAAAATTCTTAAAGCAGCATCAAAAATAAAATCATCATCAAACTTCACATAAAATAACAAAACCTAGCATTTTTGTTCGAAAAAATACTAAAATCCTATTTTTACACAAGTATAACCTGCAAAAGGAAAGTTTCATGAAAGGCACTTTCTCATAAAAGTGATAGTATTGATGTGCCTTTTGACGATAATATATATTAAAATAAACAATTTACTAATTAAATAAGAGCAGTTTTTATATAATTTTCAGCTAAATGTCTGATATCTTCATGTGTTTGGTTTAGTTCTTGTTTGGTTTTTTTGATGAAGTCTTGGATTTCTTCTAAACTTTTGATAGAGTCAACAGAAGTTGGTGGTTTGGGTCTCTGGTAATGCTCTTTATCTATTTCTGATCTTAGGTTTTTTAATGAGTTTATTGTTTCAATATAGTATTTGTCATTTTCTATGAGTTTTTCTTCGATTTGCTGTTTTAGTTGTTGATTTTCTTGAATAAGAGCTTCTTTGTTGTTATGGGCAGATGATGGGCAAAGTAGTTCGGAGAGCAGAGTTTTGAGTGTAAAAGACACAGTCTGGTCTTTGACGTCCATTGCAAATAAAGTGTATTGTTTTTGGTTGAGTTTTTCGGAAATCGACCTTTTTTCTCTTTGCTTATACATTAATATTTCAACACTATCAGCAAAGTCTTGTCTAAGATTGTCGACATTCTCGCTTAAGGTTTGGGCAATTTTATGATTATCCGACCTTTCTTTTAAGCTGTTGATAATATCTTGCCGCTCTTTAAGGGATTTTATTGTGGATACTGTCAAATTGTTGTTAGAGTTTTTTAGGTTTTTTAAGCACATTTTAACACTTTCATGGGTTTTCGCTATAATTTTCTCGCATTTCTGACATAAAAAACCATGTTCTCCCTTTTGTCCAACGGAGCAAGTATCGCATATTCTTCCAGAGCAAGATTTGCAAAAGAAACCTGAGGTTTTTGAAACTGGCACTTGGCAATCTTGACAATTTTTTAGAGGATTTATATTAACGTTCTCTTCAGAAATCGTTTCATAAGACAATACATGATCATCCATCATAAAGATTTTTAATTTATATAGTAAATTTAAATAGATTACTTAGTGATAGAAAGGAGAGCTTATCTATAATAATTCTCGAATTTTAATATAGGCAATTCGCAACATATCGATTTATATCAATTCGCTTAGTTATATCAACTTTATTTTTCAAAGATCCTGAGCAAGCTTCAATATAAGAATCAATATTCCTAACTTTAATACTTATACTATAGAACAGTAAAATATCAATAATACATAAATATACATAAAAATATTTACAATTCAAATAAGTATGGTTTAGATTTGATTTTCTATTATATATAGAATATGATATATCAGCTATATATCTATAATTTTAGTCGACTATTTCTATATATCAATTTAGATTATTATATATTTATATAATATTAAATCCACATATATTTCATTTATTTCAGGTAACTCTCTAAAATCTTTCTAATATTTCCGTAAGGAATTATGTTTCAAATATCCATATTTATTAAGTCGATATTTACTTATCGAGTTATTTTACACTGTAAAAATATCGTAACAAATGCGTGTTTAAAGGTTAAATGAGAGTAAATTTATATCTTTATGGGTTGGAGATGAGAGGATACTATTTACAGTCTCCTGCATTTTCTGCGTGGTCTGAAGTTTTTCCATAAACTCGATTTCAATCATCTCAAGTTCCTGGATCCTCTTAACCGCATCTTCCTGTGCTTTAATCTGTTCCTGCATACGATTTGTATACTCTTCCTCTTTCATCTGCCTCAAAGTCTGTAAACTCGAATTCCTCCCATGGTGTATTTTTTTAATACTCTCCGACACCTCAACAACTTTTTCTTTATTCCTTAAAAACTCCCCTTTTTCTTCTTCTCTCCTCATCAACAAGCCAATCTTCGTATTTTCTTTCATCGCATTTTTCACTTCAACATTTTTCTGCATGATTTTCGTTTTATTATCCTTTATTTTCTCTTTAAGCTCCTTTCTTTCTTTTATAAGCTTATCTTTTGTCTCACTTAAAGTCCTATATTGGTTCTTTTTATATTCATTTTTTTGTATTTTTTCCTGAGCAACATCATCTCTTATCTTAGAAAAACTCTCATGTTTTTTTTTAGTCCCTTCAATGATTTTTTCTGTCCTTTGTTGTTCAAAACTTAAATGGGTTATGCGATTTTCGAGCCTTTTGATTTTGGCTTCAAGATCTTTACGGTTGTTTATTAACTGCCACATTTCTTTCCCTTTACTTTGATATTCTCTTCTTGTCATAGAGTTCTCGAGAAGAAAACTTGCACTATTGTTTATTCTTTTTTGTGGATTGGTGCTATTGAAGTCTTTGGATAAAGACAGTTTATTGATATTTTTTTTCATAACGGAATTATTTTATATATTCATATTAGCTAAATGTTAGAATGATAGGATGGAATATTAGAAGGTATTGATTTTTTGGGACTTGGGAGATGAGAAGATTAAGAGGTTTTTGCGTAAAAACGAAAATTTTTATGGGAAATTTATTGAAGGAAAGAGTTTTGAAGGTGGTGAGGATGGAGAGGTAGAAGGGTTTTGGAAAATGTGATGAATGAATTGGAGAAGGATTTTACGGGTGGATTGAGGGCTTTAGGCTTGAAAATTTTTTGGATGCTAAATTTGTGTGTTTGGAATAAAAGTTAGGGTTTTTGATGTTGTTGAGGTTGGATGATGATGCTTATTGCTGGTGTGAGAAGGATTTGTGAGGCTTGGGTAAAGGGAGGCTTTAAAAAAATGAAGGAAAGCGGATAATAATTTTTAATATGTCTACATTTAAAAATCTTCTTATTTAAACCAGAATTAGAATTAAAACAAGTGAAAAATAATTGTGTATGCGAGTTTTTATAGCATCTGTGCATAGCCCAAATATATTTTCCAGACTAAATAAAAAAAAAATTATCTATATTTTAATTCTTAATCATTTCTTATACTAAAACCCTCTAAAACTATCAGTATATCACATAATCCTTAAAATATACTCTAGTTTTTAATAAAAATCCTATCCATCTCCTTAAGTTCAACACTTTACTCACAAACGTTCTTATCCTGACAAAAAAATTTCATCAAAATCTAACTTTACAATGCTGAGAATAAATGGTACACGCTTAATAAATTTTTTGATGATGCGACGAGTATCAACCTTCGGAAAGGTTCAAGAAAAACCGAATTTCCCTGAAATCGAAGAAGAAATCTTAAAGTTCTGGGATGAAAAAAAAGCATTTATGACAGCATTGGAAATGAACAAAGGTAATAAAAAATATACATTCTATGATGGCCCACCCTTTGCTACAGGTCTTCCTCACTATGGGCACATAGCAGCAGGGACAATTAAAGATGTTGTGACACGATATGCACATCAAAACGGTTTTGATGTGGAAAGACGATTTGGTTGGGATTGCCACGGTCTGCCAATAGAATTTGAGATTGACAAAATGTACTCAATCAAGACTAAAAAAGACGTTCTAGCCCTAGGAATAGCTGAATACAATGATCGATGCAAAAATATAGTCATGCGGTACTCATCAGAATGGAGGTCAATAGTCTCAAGACTTGGTAGATGGATTGATTTTGATAATGATTATAAGACTATGGACTTGAATTTCATGGAAAGTGTCTGGTGGAGTTTTAAAGAACTTTATAATAAAGGACTTGTATATAAAAGTTCTAAAGTCATGCCTTATTCTTGTGGATGTAATACAGTTTTAAGCAATTTTGAAGCTAATTCTAACTATAAAGATGTACAAGATGCTAGTGTTATTATAACATTTCCTTTAGTTTCACAAGAAAACACAGCGATTTTGGCTTGGACAACTACACCTTGGACTTTGCCAACAAATCTTGCCCTAGCAATGAACCCAAGTTTTGACTATGTTAAGTTTAAAGGTGAAGGAATAGAGATGAATTATATTGTGTTAGAAGATCTACTTGAAGATATTTTGAAGAAACTTAAGATTACTAAATATACAATTGTTGAGAAATTTAAAGGAAGCGATTTTAAAGGATTGGAATATATACCACTATTCCCGTTTTATGAGAATATGAAAGAACAAGGATGCTTTAGGGTTTATAATGCTGATTTTGTTAGTAAAGATTCTGGTACAGGGATTGTACATTGCGCTCCTTATGGTGAAGATGACTTTAAATTGTTTATGAAGGAAGGTATTGTCTCACAAGAAAATCCTCCTGATCCATTGGATGAGAATGGCATTTTCACTAATGCTATCCCAGCTTTAGCAGGCAAGAACTTCCAAGAAGCCAACGATCCCATTAAGCAAATGCTTAAAGAATCTAAAAGACTTATCTACATCGGCACACACAACCACTCTTATCCCTTCTGCTGGCGAAGTAACACTCCTCTTATCTACCGTCCAGTAAAAAGCTGGTTTATCCGAGTTGAACAACTNTCCTATCCCTTCTGCTGGCGAAGTAACACTCCTCTTATCTACCGTCCAGTAAAAAGCTGGTTTATCCGAGTTGAACAACTAAAACAAGACCTTCTTCATAACAACATGGAAGCTCGTTGGGTCCCATCATTTGTCCAAGAAAAACGTTTCCAAAATTGGCTTANTAAAACAAGACCTTCTTCATAACAACATGGAAGCTCGTTGGGTCCCATCATTTGTCCAAGAAAAGCGTTTCCACAATTGGCTTCATGATGCTCGTGACTGGTGTTTTTCACGAAGTAGGTTCTGGGGTAACCCAATTCCTTTATGGGTCTCTGATGATTTAGAAGAAATAGTTTGTGTCGGTTCAATCCAAGAACTAAAAGATTTATCAGGGGTATCAGAAATTAATGATTTACATAGACAATATATAGACCATATAACAATCCCAAGTCAAAAAGGTAAAGGTGTGCTTCATAGAATTGAAGAAGTCTTTGATTGTTGGTATGAAAGTGGAGCTATGCCATATGCTCAATGCCATTATCCATTTACAACAAATGAAGAAGAATTCTCAAAACGCTTCCCTGCAGACTTTATTGCAGAAGGACTTGACCAGACCCGTGGATGGTTTTATACATTATTAGTCCTTGGCACAGGGCTTTTTAACAAGAATCCATTCAAAAATCTTATTGTTAATGGCCTTGTTTTAGACAAAGATGGCAAAAAACTCTCGAAAAGCAAGAAAAACTTCACAGACCCTATGATTTTAGTACATGAAATCGGAGCTGATGCGTTAAGACTTTATCTTATGAATTCACCTTTAGTTCGTGCTGAACCTATTAAGTTTAAAGATGAAGGTGTTAGGAGTATGGTTAGAGATGTGTTTTTACCATGGTTTAATGCTTATAGGTTTTTCGTTCAAAATGCTAATAGATTTGAAAGTGCTTCGAATTGTAATTATCAGTATGACCCGAATTCATTAAAGAATTTGGATAATTTTATGGATCAATGGATTGTCGGAGCTTGTCAGAATTTAATTAAAAGTATTAGACATGAGATGGAGTCTTATAAACTATATGCGGTACTTCCTTTACTTTTGAAGTTCTTGGATAATTTGACTAATTGGTATGTTAAGCTAAATAGAAAGAGGATTAAAGGTGAAACTGGGACTGCGGATTGTAAAGTAGCTTTGGATGTGCTTTATGATACTTTAGTTAATATGACAGTCCTTATGGCTCCATTTACTCCTTTTCTAACTGAAGCTATATATCAAAATCTTGCTAAAGCTTTACCAGAAGGACATGTAAAACATCAAACTTCAGTTCATTTTGTAGATATGCCACAATTCAATGAGTCTTTAATCAAATTGGAAATTGAAGAAACTGTTAAACGCATGCAGAAAATTATTGAAATCGGGAGGAAACTAAGAGATAATAAGAAAATTTCTCTCAAAACCCCAGTCTTAGATATTAAAGTTATTCATAGAGATCCTCATTATTTCGATTCTTTGAAGCCTGTAATTAATTTTGTCCATGAGGAACTTAATACTTTTGATGTGAATTTTGAAGTAGAAAAACCAGAGACAGTTTTACTTTCTGCTTTGCCTAATAATCAGGTTTTAGGAGAAAGATTTCAGAAATCTTTTGGAGCTGTTAAGGCTGGTATAAACAAATTGTCTAATGAACAGATTTTGGAGTATGAAAGGACAAAGACTATAAATATTAATGGAAATGATTTAGGAGAAGGCGATTTGATGGTTAAAAGAAAATACAAGCTTGAAAATCAAGACATAGCCAGTGGTGGTGATGACGACATGATTCTAGTAATGAACTGTGTTATGAATCCTCAACTTCTTCTAGTCGGGGCAACCAGAGAACTTATCAACCATATCCAAAAGCAAAGAAAATCTTCAAGCCTGAACGTTGAAGATGAAATAGTCCTTTTCTTTGAAAAACCAGGTGAATATTATACTCAAGTGATTCAAGAGCAAATATTAATGCTACAAAGTTCATTAAAAATCCCAATCCACCCAATAACTGATAAACCTGAAGGTCTTCGAGAGATCTGTAAGAGTTCAATATCTCACAATGAAGAGAGTTTTACTTATTATCTATACTGGAAAAATCCATAATTATTAGGTTAATATAGTTTATTCATTTTTAATTATAAACTCATGATTTTACCGAGTTTGATTTGCTAGACTCAGGGGAAATCCCAAATTCACATCTATTAAGTTCTTCTTTGTGTTTATCAACCGCTTCTTTAAACCCGAAATATGGAAAAACAATGATTTCGTTAAAAAGAAGAAGCCCTAGAGTCATTACCATAAAACCTAGGAGCTGTAGATATTCAAAATCTTCCCAACCGATGATTATACTGAACATCCACACAGCTATTGAACGAGATGTCTCATATGTTGATCTAGCTAAAGCACTAGCATACTTTGTTGTGTAAATACCAGTCCAATATAGTATAGCGATAGTTACCATGAAACTTATCCAAAGCAGCAATAACCAGCCATCTGACATAAGTTGTTGTATAGCTAATATTGAATCTTCAACTCTGCCATTAGAACAAACTGTATCTGAATCGCAAGGAATCCAATACAACACCGGCAAGAGGATTAATGTATACACAAACCCACACATACCTTCAACTCCAGTCGCATGTAAAGGTTCAACATTAATAGTTCTCAATAAATACTCTTCAACCACAAGTACCGCAGCAGCTATAACTTGGCTTATAATTAAAATAATCCCTCCCCAAATTGGATCATCAGATGAAGAAGACTGATGGACTATATGTGAAGTGCCTACAATAATCAATCCTATAAAAAGCATGATAATCCCTGTAACTTGATGCCTAAAAATTTTCTGCTTAAGGAAAATAACACTGTAAATCGCCACAAATATACTAAGAGAAGCTCTAGCCATTTGATAAACTGAAGCAGCTGATAAAGCTAAACCTATAAACATAAAACATGCAGCGATTAAAAATAATATCGCAGGAATACCAAAAAGGAGGACTTGAAATTTGGCTCTAAAAGAACTAGTTTTATGTAAAGTTTGCATATTAAGAACTCTGTATTCAGATAATCTTGCCCTTTTCCTGTTTATAAAAGAGAGGATGAGTGACATAAACATACAGGAAAACTCCCCTAAGAATAAACTTGATACTTGAAAATAAGGATGTCTAAAGCGTCTTTCTCCAACAAAAAAGCTATCTAAAGACTTCAAAAGTATTGTATTAACTGCTCCAGCTAGCAAATATCCACCCATATATAGCAAAATGATCGTCCGACTTGATACCATTTTCCTTTTACAATACTATCTCTTATCTGTTATTCTTGCATATTAACTATATCAAAACATTTATCCTATATATCTACCCTAAACTCAAATTCTCATTTAAAAAATCTTTCAAAATCCATTAAGTCATAAAATCTATGTCTAGTATTGGTGTAGAAAACCATAAAAAGTTTAAAAAATATATATAAACTTTTAAAAAATGCATATAAACCCCCAGCTCTTAAAATCTTCCATCATACTAACTCCATTTCAAATAAATGTGCATACTTAAACCTTGAATCGAAAACCCAAACCAAAATTCAAAACAATTACTTCTTAGTTTGAAAGTGTATCCTAACTCCAAACGAAGGCATAACTCTCTTATACTCCTCTTTCAAAATAACCTCAGCATTTTCTCCTGTCCCAGTAATCTCACTGATTTCCCTAATAATATCACTCAGCTGTTGTTTCAAACTTCCCTCATTTCTAAACTTTTTACTACATTCCGATATCAAATCCTTCAAAGTTGTTCTCCCAAGTCTCATCAACTCATTAATCACCGCTTGTTTATTAATCCCTTCTTTTTCACTTTCACTATCAGAAATCCCAATCCCATCAGAATCACTTTCCTTTTCACTACTTGAGTTCTCTTGTAACAACACTTTTTGTAATTCTTTACCTGAATTAGACAAATTATGTTTAAGTGCTGCTTCTTCAGGTTCTTCCTGGTCATCATTTATAACTTCTTCATCATCAGCAAATTCTTCACTGAAATCCATCCCTTCACGTCCTGACTCTTCTTCTTCTTTTTTTCTTGGGACTTTCGCTTTTTTCCTAGGTTCCCCTTCTTCACTATCTTCACCAATGACTTCTTTTACTAATTCAGCTTCTTCTTTTTGTCTTCGAACTTTACCGAGTTTGATTTCTTTTTCAACTTCAATGTTTACTGTTTGGAATACTGGAGAAAATTTATACCAATGATCGGTAAGGGTGACACGGACTTCATGACCATCAAAGGACAGAACTGCGTATTTACTACTTTCTTCACTTTTTCCAAGCCAGTTTTTGGATTTATCATTAGCATTGCATCTTAGGGTGTATTCAGTTGGTTTTTCTTCATCTTTGAACCTACGACTTGACACAGAGACTGAGCTTTTACGAGGCCCATCGAATTTTTTCTCTTCAACTATAGGCTTGTACTCATCAATTTCGGTACGTGTTTTAGAAAAGTCGATTGGCTGCAGCATGCGTGCTACGTTTAATTCAGTACCTTGGCTTTTTTTCATAATCCGATATTGATATGATTTCATTTTATTAGATAGAAAGATTTTAAAAGGATGATTAGTTTTAGAGGCTATAATGGGTATAGTTTTTTATTAAGGATATGGAATGATTAATATTTTANTCGATATTGATATGATTTCATTTTATTAGATAGAAAGATTTTAAAAGGATAATTAGTTTTAGAGGCTATAATGGGTATAGTTTTTTATTAAGGATATGGAATGATTAATATTTTATGATATAAATATACTGGAAATTTTAATATATTTGAAGTTGTAAAACTAGTATATCAAATTAGTTTTTTGATACTAAATAAATCATATATATCAACTTATTACTCAGATATTATCCCTTCAGCTTGGTCAAAAAGCACCTGCTGTTCAGGTTTTTTTGGTATAAACTCGATTCCTAGCTGTGCTTCATGGTTAAGCCCTTTCCACAACCCCAAAAGTCTTTTCTGTAATTCTTCAATTTCCTTATTTATAAACTCTTGTTTTTCTTCAATCCTCGCTTTTATAGCTGTTTGTTTATGTTTAAAATCCTCACATCGTATTTTAGACCCTGAAGCTTCTAAATTTCCCTTAAGCACATCAATACGATTAACATTATCTTCTAATCTTAAAAGCTCAGCACGGCAACTCACATTGCAATTGTCTAAAGTTTCTTGTAAAGTGCTTATTTCTGCCCAAGACCCTTTGAGCATTTGTTCAAAGTCAACTTTCGCATTAGCAAAAATGCGAGTTTTTTCTTCTTCACTTGAGCTTTTAAGGTCTTTAATCAAATTACGACCTTTATCGTTTAAGTCTACTAAGTTTTCATTAAGATTTATGCTGATGTCTTCTATCATATTGAATTCGATTTTAAGGATGTTTTCAAGAATGCCGAAGATTTTTTTGTTTTTGTCACAAAGCTGGGAAATTTCTATACTTGGTTTAACTACAGCATTTTTTATAACTTCGATTTGATTTGTTTCTTCACGGACTTTTTCGAATTGCGACTTTAGTGACATGAACTCTTGTTTGAATTTTATTTCTAGTTGACGATATTTATATTCAAGATAATCATTGAGTTCTTTTATTGAACCATCAACTCTATGAGACAATTCTTCAAGCAGCCAGTTATCTCCACCTTTGCCTCCATAAAGAGCATGTTCTTCTAAAGCTATATCAATTTGGCGCATTCCAGTTTTAACCCTCCCTCTTAAATCCTGGTCCTTTGCATCAAGAACATCAAATTCTTTAAACCCACTACTTACTAATGCTGACTGGAGCTCAATAACTTCTTTTTTTACTTCTTGTAAATCAACGTCGATTTCTTGCATTATTTTCAAAAGTTCTTCTTTGCATTGGACTTCTTGTTTTTTTAGGTTGACTTTTCGTTTTGTTATCATAGAATGAATACTTGCTTCAATATCTGCTAAAGATATTTGCATTTCAGGTAAAGACCTACATGAAAACCCAGTTCCTTCAGCTACCGATGACGGCATAATAATATTCTCAGTATTCACAAAAGACTCCTTAGCATTTATTCCCTGTCTTGAAATCAGCACTTCTAACTCAGAAGCTGAGTTAATAAAATAATTTGCCTGCTCTTCCAAATTCAACACATCACCAACTCTGTCTACAATCTGTAACAAAGGCAAAAAAGTGTCATGTTGTAGCTGTAAATTAGAAACCACATCTTCAAGTAAAGCAATTCTCTTAATCAAAGGGTCATTGATCTCAGAAGCTTTACTCATAGATTGAGACTTAACCTGTGTTTTACCTGAAGGTTTTGGTGTAGAAGGATGACTTCCTCTAAAAGAATTTGACTGGCTAAGAGAGATGTTTGTGTTGCTTTTTCTAGGGGCAAAACTCATATATAATAATATTCATTGGCTTTTTAAAACTCAAATTAGAACTTAAAAAACTTGAAACTAGGCTTTTTGTATTCAGACACTTAAAAACTTAAATTTTTGCATATAAAAATTAAAGGAAAAATATATAAAGCCTTTATTAAATACTAATTGCCTAAAGTATATCTATTTAGCTATCGGGCTTTTTCGTCTCTTTTGAGCTTTTAAAATCGTTATAGGCTTTTTCGAAATTTGGCCCTCTGACAAGCTTTATAACAACTTTGTTCCTAACCCTTAAAATTTGGTTCCTATCTGGCTCACTCACACTGAAAGTCTCAAATTTATCTAGCACCGCATAACCTAAAGAACAAAGCATCTCAGCTGCCCTGACCACATTAGAATTTGCCTCTCCTAAGCCGTGGAGTTCAACAGAGCCAGTCTCTTTCAGTATTTCCTTTGAAGCGCCAACATATACTGTATGAGGTTTTCCATGACTGACTCTTACTTCATTTTTCCTATCCATTGTTATATACTTTATAATTCTTTCATTTTACAATATGTTTTTATATAAACCCGAAATTTTACTATTATTTTTTATAGTTTTTTAGTGTGTAAACATAAAAGTTCACTAAAATTTATGTTTTGCATATAAAAATGACCATAAATGAGGCCATTTTAGCACTTGGTGTTGTAGCTGTTGTTGGGAGTTTTTTAGAAATTTATTATGAGAAAGAACTTGAGGACTCAAGTGCAGATTTTATTGGTTTTCTGCAGAAAGCTGATTTCAAAGTTATTGAGTGGATTTTTTTAGCTTTAGAGATTATTACTGCAGGAGTTTTTATTGTAGTTGCATTGGGTTTATATTTATGCAGGAATAAAAGTATTGGAGGAATTGCTGTGATTCTTGGCTTGGCTGGGGTCTGCTTTGCTAGTATTATGAAAATGTGCTTTACTCACCCTCGCCCTGTTTATGCTTATAAGTCACTAAGACCAATTGAATGTGCTAATGATTTTGGGTTCCCATCTGGACATTCTTTTAGTTCAGGGGCTGTAATGTTTTTTTTAGGCTATCATTGGCTTAAATCACCTTCTGAAAAACTCAACAAGATGCTAATTATAGTAATATCTTTACTTATTGTTGGAATAGACAGAACTTATCTTGGAGTACATTTTTACTTCCAGGTTGTACAAGGGTTTGTTTATTCTGGATTACTTGTTGCTATAGTATTGAATCATAGAGTGAATAAAGTAATTAAAAGATCATTAAAAAATATACAAGCTTTAATATATTTCCACGGATTTTGGATAGTTTTCTTTATTATAGCAACTTTGCTATATAACTTTAGAGATGCAGAAATGAATATAGAATGGCAAATGATATATAAAAATAAATGCAATAAAGATTTAACTTATGAAAATGCAATATACAAACAATATAATGAATGCACTGTTGCGTTTTCCATCCTAGGATTTGCAACTGGGTACTTTTACTCACTGAATATTCCACTTCCAGGAATCAGTGCACATTCAATAAGGATATCAATTGGGCTTTCTTCAGTCATTGGCGTAGTTTTTATAATTTTAGATGGACTTGCCAAATATTTACTTAGCTCTACATTTTACATAGTTATCACATCAATTTTTAAGTATGCTGTAGCTTTATTTATAAGCTACTTTGTGCCTAGAGTTCTTGAAAGGACTATTTTGGGCAACAATGATTTAGCTGCAAAAGTTAAGCTTGAATCTATTGAACTAAATAATAAATAATTAGATTCTCAGTACAATCTTAACCCACATTCCACAAAGTTTATATAAACTTCAAGTATTTTATATAATTTTACGTTCTTTCCATTATTTTAATATCATACTATATTATCTTATTTAACCCCCTTACTTGCTCTTCTGAACATTATTTATATACTAATGCGATCTAGAGCATGTCGGCGACTTGAAAAAGAGTTATCGCAGATTAGACGAGATCATTCTAATTTTGATGTTATAGCTTTTGAAGACGATCTTGAATGGAGAGTTTTTTTTGAAGCTCCAGAAGATTGCATATACTCAGGTGAGAAGTTTACGTAAATGATATTTAGACTGAGTTTTGCTTTTGATGATACTTATGTAAAACAATATTTAGCCTGTTGAGCCTCCTGAAGTTGTTTTTATTGGAAAGCCCCCAGTGCATGAGCATGTATATTCTAATGGATTTATTTGCCTTTCAACTTTGTATGATGGTGAGTTTTAGGTAGGATGGAGACCAAGTTTTACTGTTGCAAGCACGGTTTTGAGTATTATATCTATGTTGGCAAGTGCTAGAACGAAAAGAAAACCTAAAGATGATAAAGAAGTCGTGAAAACTACCAAAGGCCAGAAGTCAAAAGACCAGAACTGGGAGTTTCATGATGAGAAATGCTAATTTATAGGTTAAATTTACTCAATATAATAACACCCACATAAATTTTAACTATCTAAAAACCAAAACTTATCAAAATCTATACTAAAAGTTCTTTTAAAATTTAATTGCTTCTTGCATTCCTCTAATCTTCCCCATCTTGTATAAAAATTTTAGCAAAAAAAAAATTGTAAAATAAAGGTGCAGAAAGTTTAACTAATAAAAGTATTCCAAACAAGGTTACTAGAATTTGTGTGGTTGTTAGGGTAAAACCATACCAGCTTTGATATTCAGAAACTATATCTTTAAGGTCTTTATTCAGTTTAACAAGTTTGTTTAATATAAATTCTCCAAGCTGCGTGACTGTATCTTTAGACAATTGGGTCTGTATAGTTCTTTAATATTCAAGTATATTCCTAGGAATCAGATTTATTATATAACTCATGCTATCTTGAAGGTTAGAATTTTAGTTAAGAGAAAGATGCTGCATTAAAAGCTTGACAATCTCATTCAAGGTAAATTTTGTTTCAACCATATCTTCTGATATAATCATCGCTTTTATAAGCAAATTGCATAGTCTAGCTGAATTATTCTATCTTTCCAGAACTTCCTAGGATTTCTATTATCCCATAGATATTTTTATTATAAAATTGCTAAAATAATATATCATAACATTTACTGTTGCATATGCATTCAATTATTTACTTAAATTATTATCTAAATACTTTTCAGTTTATTACTATTACTTTATTATGACTGAAAATCTTAACTTTAAGCTATGAAAATTAAATAATAATTATGGCAACTCAAGTAAACTTTATATAGGGCGCATCATTACAAAACTACAACAATCAACTTGTATCATGTCTTGAAGATCTCAAAGAGCAACGAGGAGATTTAGAAAAACAATTACAAGAGGAAATGGCTGAAAAATCAAGCATCCAAAAACAAATTGCAATTCTCAGCGATAAACTAGCCCGGGTGAATGGTAAAAACTATATAGATAGTTTAAATAAAAAAATCACTGCAAGAAACGATTATGATAAAGCTATACAAGAAACAGAAGGCGCTTATATCAAGATTCTCGAAAGTTCTCAAACTTTGTTGCATGTTTTGAAAAGAGAGTCGCTTAATTTAGCAAAAAAAGTTAATTTATAATTACTTAGAAGTTGTTTGGGATAGCTTGTTGTAGTATTTTAGATAAATATATAGAGTTCTTATGGATAGTTTTGATTTTTTTAGTTGAATGATGAATTTTTAGACTTAGTTTGGAATTTTTTATAGGAATTGCTTGGGATTATTATGATTTAAATAGAATTTTCGAATTAAATACTTTACGGGTAATTATATTTTGTGTAGGTGCCAAAGAAATTTATTTCTTATAATTTTGATTTTTAACTTTTTAAAAGGATACGTTTTGATTGAAGTTTTTATTGAATATATATAATATCATCATGAACATATAAAACACAATCTTATAATAAAATCATAGTATTACCTAACCCAAACTAAGCTTATACTAAACGTCTAATTTAACTGCTTTCCCTACCTTTTAAATTTCTCAATACAATTTTAACAAGCTTTTCATGATAATTCGCTGAAAGCTTGTGCTTGGTACAAAATTCATTAACCAAGTAATTAAGATTTTCTCCTTTAGAATAAGTGATTTTATCTACAGTTCCATTTGGTAATGTTATGTTTATATCCGCAATTTTGTCAATTGTTTTTTTTATGTTTTCTTTATCTTTTGGGGCTATAACTTTGCCACGCTCCATCATATTCTGTTTCCATTCTTTCTCAGCTCGAGCTTTTTGCAAGCGTTTTACCACATCATCCATTCCTTTAACAGGCGTGCTTTCTTTAGATTTCACAGGGCGTATAGTGGGTGAACATGTATATCTAGAAAGTTCTTCACTTATTTTATGCTCTATATTTGCCTGTATATTGCTTACCTTTTTAGTATTCCTAGAGACTTCAGCAAACTCATACAAAGCGTCAGTCCTTGGGCTTTTTTGTTTTGAGTCCTTTATTACTTTATAACTGCTTGAGTTTTTGATTTTTAAAGCACTTGGACTTGAATCAATAGCTTTAGATTTCTTGTTAATCTTTGGCTTAAAAGTGCATTCCTTATATTTTTCCTTGTTTATTTTCTCAGCACTTCTCTCAAACTTGTCCTCAAGAGTTTTCTGATAGCTCATCAAATACTCAGCCAATGAAGAAAACTGTTCTTTATACTGATTCGAGCTAGGTTTTTTGACAATCTTATAAGAAAAGCTAGCTTGTGGGGACATTTGAGGACTGAAACTTGGCTGTTCAACTTGACTTAACTTTCTTTTGCTTTTAAAATAATTCGCATGCATAATCGGGAATCGGTTCTTAATATTTGAAAGCTCATCATTACTAAGAACAGAATCTGAAGTAGTTATTTTCAATATTCCCTGAAGAACAGATTTCAAATAATTATGTGTGTTGCATTTACTGACTAGGTTAAAAAGCTCAGAAGTCTCAGAAGTTTCTTTATTTTCATTAAGAAAATGCATAGAAAACAATATTTTGATAAGATCTTCTTTAGTGAACGGTTCAGGGATTTTCTCAGAAACTATAAATTTCGTGAAATTTGTGTCAAACTTTTTAGCTAGTAATTTATAAGCATTGCTACTTGAAGATTTCGGGAGATCGGGACGGGATTTTTTCGGGGTAACAAAATCTTTTCCTACCAAACCTGAGGTATTTAAAATACTTGATTCATCTAAGACTGAGTTTTTAAACTGCCCATGACTTAGTTCTGATCTATGTCTTTTAGAGTTTTGGTTACTTGATGTACTTGATGACCTTTTGAGCCTTGGAGGAAGTATTGATGAAATTTCTTTGAGAGAGTTTAATTCACATTTAAAACTTGCATTTGTGTTGTCAATACTGACTTTTAGTTTTAATGTGTGGTCTTCTATACCATTAAGTAAAGAACTCTCATCAAATTCTGCTGAACAAAATTCTGTTATTTCTTCCATTTTAAATTCTATCGTTAAAAAATTTGTTTGGGATATGAAAAATGTCTAGAGTTTAGGAGTTTGATGGAATTAGAGGGCTTAAAGATTTAGGGAAATTTTATGGAGATGAAGGACGGGAAATGATTTTTAGGTGTAGATGATGAGAGTGATATTACAGGAAGAAATGCTACAAGATTTAATGAGAATATAATTTATGATTATTACATTAATAAACCTTAGTATAACTTCAAAATTCAAATAGTCATTTGTTTATATCAAAATAAAAATCTTATCTATTTTGTTAAACAGTTAACTTAGCCTTTAATACTATTTTCACTAAATAATTTAATGCTAAACACTTAAACATATTATAAGGTAAAACGATTTGACATATGATTTTTAATGAGTTATCCATAGAAAATCATTATTTGATAACTAAAATATTTTATTCAGCATAAGCCTTTCAAATTATTTTTGTAATAAATTTTAAAGAGCTCACGAGTTAATATATATAAATATGTGGAAGGCTAAAGCTTTTGGCCTAACTTTCGGCTCAATAGCAATGCTCTACGTTTACGATAATAATATTTTCTCAGGTATACATTCAATAAGAAGACAGCCGTATTCAGATTTCCTTATATCAACTTCAGAATCCAAGCAAAAATTAAACGAAGAAGCTAAGACCTTAGGTGTTCCAGTTTTAAAATCAAGTTTTTTCTTCACCCCATCAAAAGAGAATATAAATTTAACCAAATCTTCTACCGGAATTCATTTTGTCAGAAAAATTGGTGACAAGATTTATACAAATCCTTTAGAGCAAAATCGCAAACTAGAAAAATGGGTAAAATTCCATAAAGATCTTTATGAAGTTGTGAACACAAAAGATCAGCTGATTCGCTTATTGAAAAACAGGAAAAAAAACGAGTTTTTGGATAGTTTTGTTTTGGCTTATGTTCCTGATGGCGATGAAGAACGAGAAATGAAACTTAGAGAATTAGTGGCGACTATAAATTTTGAAGACCCGATGAGTAGTATTTTGAGTTCGTATGCAGCTAGATATGTTAGAGTTGTAAAAGTTAGTGATGAAAATCTTGCTAGAGAATTAGGCATTGACAGCAAAGAGAATATGGAGTTTTTAAGGGTCAAGGACTCAAGAGGATGGTTTCATTCTATCATCCCAAGAAGTCTTTATGTATCCTCAGATGTATTCAGAAAATACATCGAAACACACTTGGAATCTAACTACAAAATAAACGGGCACGAAATGCAGTACGACTTAAAAATATACTTCGACAAATTCATATACGGTTCTTTCAACAATCCACAAACCTATCATTTCTCCGACCTCAAAGACTTAACATCAGTGCTCTGTGAAATTGATCCTTTAATCATCCCACTTTTTACTATAAAACAACTTCAACTCGTCTCAGCCAAAGTATTCTTCAAACTCCAATCAGAAAATTCCAAACTTCTTCTAGTTAGCATCAAAAAAGATCATCAAGAAGAAGAACTTAACGATTTACAATCAATAATGCAAGGACTTAAAATTGAAGAATTTGCCCGTAAACATCCTGAAGTTTTAATAATAGTTGGCTTACCTGAATTCATATATCACTTACCAATAAAAGATATAGCAGTTTATCATTATGAAGATATTGAAGTTCGTCTTGTAGATATAAACAAAGGAGCTGCTGTTAATTCAGTTTATCTTCAAGAAAACATGCAACTTGATGAACTTTTTGAAGTTAAAGAAAAAAGACTTGAATCTAGTCCACCATCTGCACCGCAGCATGCTGAGATTTTATCAAAAGAAGATTTTTATGAACAAGTTTTAAAGAATAAAGATAGATGCTGCTTTGTTATGAATTGTTCAAAAACTTGCCCAGCTTGCTCGTATCAAGATAACTTTTTCCAGAAAGCTGCAGAAAAAAGTGATAAATGCAAGTTTTTAAAATATTATGTGTCTAATCAAAGCCCATATTTTAAAGGACCAAATGCTACGCCTAGATATCATTTGTATGTCCCAGGGTCGATTGAGCCTGTGATTTATGAGCCGAAAGTTCATGGGATACAGCCTGAGAATTTTTTGCAGTTTATTGAAACACAGTTAGCTGGTGCTAGGAATATTAGTTAAGAATAGTTAGGAGATGTGTTTTTTTATGTATTTTGATGTAAAATATGAGGTGAAGCTAGGCTTTTTGATATGGAAAAATAGTTGGTAAAATTTGCTGTTAAGAAAATAGATTGAATTGTTGGCTTTGTAAGATTTAGATCCGGTTTTGAATGTAAATCACTGATGTTATAAAAAAAAATAGTTTTATAAAGGAGTTTATGTTATAAAGGTTTGGAATTTTTTTGTTTAGTTATAATAATATTGTTTGCAGCATTAAGGTTTGATTTACTTTTTTATAATTTTTTTTGATAAAATTAGTTATGAATGCTCATGTTTCCGAATAATAAGTATTCAAAATGGGCTGTTGATGCATAAAATCTCATCTATGCAACTTATTCCTAGAAGTTTTAATTATATCTAATATTTACAAATGGAAATAGCATTTATTTCAGAATCATAATATTTAAGATGATAATATTATTGAATCTCATGCCTTTATTACTATATTTTGATTTTTAAGGTCTTTAGCTAGCATTACAAATATAATTGTTTGGGAAATTACAATTATATTCAAATTTAAACTCTAATGCCTATTGCGCTGCTGTAAGTATTATCAAAGCTTATTTCAAAAACTTTAAAAAAAAACCTTTACTTTTTTATTAGTAAGATTTAATCTTATATTATAAGCTATGGCTAAGTTAACCACTCCTAATAAACAAATAATGACTGTATTTTAACCTTTTGGCTCTGAAGCAAAGTCCATATTATAATAATTATTTTATATGACTTAATTTTATATGGAGACACATCAAATTAAATAAACTCAGTAATTTCAATCAGCATAAGAAATATATTTAGTTTAACTATATAAGGTATGTTAACATTTTTTTTAGTCACTTACAGCTATTACTCATGATGTAATTCCTTCTATCGAATAGCATTTGAAAATATAAGATATTCTGGTAAACCTTATATCCCAAAAATTATTATTTTTGATTTTACATCATCCCTCATTTCAGTTTTTATATATGCTATATCATAATTCCTAACTAATACTAATATTCTATATCATGCTCACCAATTTTTCATAACATCATTATGTGGGTTGAAATTCTATATGGTTATATACAAATATGGGTTGTCCATGCACAAAGCGAAAAATCAAAGAGTATCCAACAGTATTTGATACATGCTTATTGCAGTATGTAGATAGTCATCATCGTTTGATTACTGTTCCTTTCTTAAAGCCCTTGCAACTAAATAGACTCTATAGTTCAAGAATCCAACACAATTTCAATAACACAAAAACACAAAAAGAATGATATATATCAAAGATCTAGTTTAAGTTCTTAAAAGCTTTTCATACTCGAGTTTGCATGGTAGTCTAGAATTTTGATAAAGTATATAAATAATAAATATGATTAGATTTATACTTCGAATACCCTCGCACTTTTTCTTCCACTGGCTATCTAATAAGTTATTTCAATGTTTTACTATTTTAAATAAAATCTCTAAATTAGTGTATAGCTATATTATAAGGAAAGCTAAAATAGTTTTTTTGATAAAATAATATTTCTCATAAAATTGGTGATAATAGAATAAAGTATGACATTAATTTTTGATATAATGGAAAATATTGAAAATTGTTTTAGAAATTGGAGAGGATTTAAATATAAGCAATTATAATCATCGTAAAATCTTAGGAGATAAATTGTGTTAATGCTATTTATAAAGCAAAAGATTTAAATTATTGGTAATATTTATAAAGTATTTTTTGTGAAGATAAATCCTATTTACTTAATGAAAATGATATATTAAATGATTGCAATATAATTTTTATTAAACAATGATATTATCTTTATAGTTTTTTTCAGTATACAATAATTTTATTGAAGTTTATTTAACTATAGCTAGGTAATAAAAAAAATAGCATTCACCAAAAGTTAATCGATAAATTTACCCAAAAGTAGACTATTTATGTAATTTGATATAATAAACAATTGAAATTAATTATAAAATTCTTTAGTGGAAATTATTCCAAATTTATTAGCATTTTATTTATTAGCTGATAATTAAATTTTCTAGAAAATACAGCCTAAAAAAATAATCATGGAAGCTATGAAATATATTGTATTCAATATTTCTATTTAATCTTCACCATTTTTTATCGATACAAATTTAATATTTTTGGTAATTCCAGTATGCCTAGAATTAATCTTCAAACTATTAATTCTTATAATCACTGTTTATTTTTTTACAATAAATCAGCTCATTTTCCCCATATTCAAAGTTTTTTTATTACAAAAGTCTATATCTAATAATCTTATCAAAGCAAAAAATCAATAATTATACTTTCTTACCAGTCTTAAAAATATTTTAAATCTTGCATACACTTCTTCTTTAATCTTCATGATAACTCGAACCTCACTTCTTACCTATATCATAATATCCTTATCAAACCTTCTAATCTCAATTCTAATTTCTAATAGTAATCTTTCAAAAAGCTTCAGTTAAAATTTAAAATGGCAAGCGAACCCATCAAAGTCTATCTAAGATTCCGTCCTTTAAGTAACCAAGAATCCGAACAAAACGACGACATCATGTGGAATCTTAACAAAAACTCAGTGTCAATCCAAGCTGAAGACTTAAACTTGTTTATCAATGACAAGAAAATCTCTTCAAATTACAATCCTTCATTTCAATTCGATTATTGCTTTTCATGGGATTCAAACAATCAAGAAATATATGCAAAAGTGGCTAAAAACCAGGTTTTAAGCGCTTTAGATGGCTATAATGCGACTATTTTCGCATATGGACAGACTGGTTCAGGAAAAACTTATACAATGCTAGGAAAGCAAGAAGATAGTAAAGTACTAGCATCGAGAAATATGAATATAGAGTATTCTGAGAAAACTTTGGAAAAAAACATAGAGAGCCGATCAGAAAATTATGAAGGGATAATAGTTTTAGCTTTAGAGGATATTTTCTCAGTCGTAAAAGGTTGCAGTGATAGAAAATTTTATTTCAGTTGCTCTTATATGGAGATTTACAATGAGCATGTTTACGATTTGCTTAAGCCCCCAGAAGAGTTTACAAATGAAATTTTAGATGTTGTCGAAGGGCCTGGCAAAGAATTTGTTGTCCGAGGACTGAGTGAACAGGTAGTTTCTTCAATAAGCGAAGTTCTTGAAAGCCTTTATAAAGGAGAACAAAATCGTCATTATGCTGCTACGAATCTTAACCACCACTCTTCTAGATCACATACAATATTCAAACTTAACGTCAAATCTTTAAGTGTAATTCCAAAAACTGGTGATTGCGAAGAGAGTGATAAATATGAAAACATCACAACAGAAAGTGCGATTAATTTCGTTGATTTAGCAGGAAGCGAAAAAATCAAAACCCTCCAAGCTGCGGCTGAAACTGAAAAGTTCAAAAGTTCTCAGTTTTCTGCATTATCTTACAAATCAGATATTGACAGAATAATGGCTGAAGGTAAAAACATAAACACAAGTTTATTCTATTTATGTCAAGTAATCAACAAATTATCTGAAAAAAAACTCGGGATTATAAAAAGTGACTCACACATCCCATTCCGTAATTCAAACCTCACAAAAATTCTCAGAAGTTCCTTAGCAGGGAACTCACGTACCTGCATAATCTGCACAGCAACAGCAGCAAAGTCACAATTCGAACAAACCTTAAGCACTTTACGCTTTGGGAATAGCGCAAGAAGTATAACAAACAAAGTTAGAGCTAATATAAAAACTGAAACAAACACTCAACTTTTATTAACTTACGAACAAGATATAGCTAGTTTAAAAAGAGAACTTGAATTAACTTACCAAAGGGGAAAAGCTTATTCTAGTGAAACTTTAGTTATAAGACAACAACTTGAAAGCAAAATTGCTAATATGAGTAAGAAAATATTAAAGAAAAATATTATCAATGTGATAAGGATGGTAAAAGTTAAAGAGATAAAAGAATTGCATTGCCCTAAAGTTGGCAATCTGTTTTCAAGCAATGTTTCAGAGGCTAGTAAAAAATATATGACATGGGAAAATGAGAAGTTTACCGATAAAGGATATTCAGTGTATAAGGAATTGCAGGTTGTTGATAGGGAGAAGAAAAATCTCCTTAACAATATTGTGAATATAAATAACTCAATGAATTGCTTAGCAGTTGCAAATCAATCTTTGGCTAAAGAAAGAGAGAAATATGAGGAGATTATTGAAAAAGCGGTAGTTGAAAAAGAAAATTTAGAGAGAGAATATGTGAAAATTGAAAGCGAAAAAATTGGATTGGAAAAAATGACTAGGCTTTTTGAATGTCCGGAAGCAGCTGAAGATTTAAATGATGAGGCTTTAGAAACTTTTGAATGCCTTCTTTTAAAAAGAATAAGTGACATCAAGGAGGAGCGTGCGAAACGTAAATACGAAAGCATGTACAAAGTTTTTTTAAGCAAAGTAGAAGCATTTGTATAAAATAATATAAAAAGATTAAGTTTAAGTCAAAAATTTCCTAATTTTAGAATAATTTGCAACCACAGGCTCTAAAGTTTTTTCCTATTGGAAAAGATAAGAAACCAGGGTTTTCATTAATAAAATTAATATCTTCTATGTTGATATCAAGTAAATCTTGTAATATCAGCATATTTTGCTCCTTTTCATTAACTTGATAAGAACTATCACAAGTTTTTTGAGAAAGTGAATTAGGATATGTATTTTCGAAAGGGTCAAAGTCACTGATTGTCCTAAAATTAGGAGTTTCTTGATCTTCGTTGTTAGAATCACTGTGGGTTGAAAGAACCTCAGAACAGAATTTGATTTCTTGTATTTTCAAACGTTCTGAAAGAAGATTTGAATTTTTTCTTGCATCTTGATCACAACTACCTAAATTATAAGCAATTCCAAATGAAGGTGATGCAATATGATTTGCAGTAAGATTTCTGTGAGCCATTATGCCTTTTTATTACAAAATCTATAATCTCCATTAATCTAAATTTAAAAAATGTTAGTTCTTCTAAAAAATATTTATATTTTCAACAGCCCAATAGTTATTAAATATTTTATTCGCTTTAATTCGCTTATAAATGATTTTTTGCTCCAGGTTTTCTAAGTTTTTGAAATTTAAGACAAACATCAAAATGCTGGATGAGCATCAAGATTAATAAAGTTAATTGTAGTAAAATATTTATAGCAATTTTATATAAATCATCAAATTTCTATTTACGTGTTTTCATAAACTCTTTATATCAAGTCTGTCTTATG
>MPUH01000750.1:0-36778 GCA_001970955.1 Stentor coeruleus | reverse complement strand
TAAATATAATCAAGAATCATTAGGATTTATATACCTACAAGATTAGTTTAGTTAATATTTAGTCATTATTAGTATTAGTTAGTAATTATCGATTGATTATTTTCCAGCCCTTGTTAATTAATATTTAGTTATAAAAAAATATATCATTTATAAGAATTTATCATACACTAACTATTATGAAAATCCTGCACTCATATTATTATCATGAAAAGATCCTATAGGTGAATCAGCTTTACTTCTTTTCAAATTCTTATATAGCAATGCAGCCCTGCTTCTTTCATTTTGAAGTTCAACTTTAAGTTCTTCATCAGTATACCCAAATCTTTTCTATATAAATTTTACCAGACTGAATATAATTTCTACATCGAAAGGATCTCCTGTACTAGCGCTTTTTTGTAATGTATCAGGGAGTTTTTCTATAAGTTCTCCAGTTTCATTTGATAATAACCAAGGGTCTTTAATAAGTTCAGAAATATTTGGCCTTTTTTCTGGATGAAGTCTTAGGATGCGGTTTATTAGACTACGGGCTCCTTGGGAGATACTGGATGGAATTGTATATTGCCCGAATTGGATTTTTTTGTAGAGCTCTTTGTCGTCTTGGGCTCGAAAAGGATAGTTACCACAGATGAGAATGTAGAGAAGAACTCCAAGAGCCCAGATGTCTGCTGGAGGACCAGAGTATTCAATTCGGTTTACAATTTCTGGAGCCATATAGCTTGGTGTGCCACAGAAAAGTTTAACTTTCCTGTCATGAGGAAAACAAGTTGCAAAACCAAAGTCAATAATTTTTACGTTGTTTTCTTCATCAAGTAATATATTTTCTAGTTTGATATCTCGATGACATACATTTCTCCCATGTGTATATTCAATAGCTTGTATTACTTGCTTGAATATTCTTCTAGCTTCATGTTCTTCCAATCTTCTATTAGGTCTTCTTTTCAAATAACTGTGCAAAGAACTTCCCCCAACATATTCCATTGCCAAATGCAGATGTTTAGGTGTATCAATAACCTCGATAAGTTTTACTATATTCTCATGGTTAAGGATTTCTAAAACATCAATTTCCCTTTTCACACACCTTTTTCTATGCGGATCCACAAGTTTATTCCTTTCATACGTTTTCAAAGCGATTTTCTGATTGTTTTTTTTAAGAATTGCACTTCTAACAATTGCATAAGCCCCTTGTCCAATCTGTGTTCCTATAATATAATTATCAATATTCCCTGTTCCAATAATCTCATCTTTGTTTATAACACTTCTTAAAGTTGCAGCTGATGCTGTTTTACCTGATGTTGGGACTTTTGGGGGTAATTTAGCTCTAAGATCCTCAGTGTTGTTTAATCCTCCAGTTGTTATTCTACGGAATACTGGGGGCTTTGAGGTTATAATACGATTTTTTACTATGTCATTTTTTGGTAAACTATTTGCTCTGATTTTATTAGCTTCTTCTTTTGAGTTATCTGATTTTTTCGGTATTTCTTTGTTAGACTCGTTTATTTTTCGGATTAAGTCTATAACGGTTGATGTCGGAGTTTTAGATATTAGTGGTCGTGGACGTATTTCTTCACTGTGGTCTCGTATTACTTTATAGTGCATTTTCATTTTTCCATTCGATTATTTTTTTTATATAAAAAGCTCTTTTTTTAGGGTTGAGGATTGAAGTTTTTATAACATTTTTCGAGTATTTTAGGTTAAATTTTATTAATTATATGTTGTTTGAATATTTAGGATAGATTTTTATGGGTTTTAAAGCTGAATAGATAAGGGTGGGATTATAGGTATAAAAAGATGTAAGAAATAATTAGTAGTATGAGAGATAAAGTTATAAAAATAGTAGAAATAATGGAATATTTATAGCGGAAAAATTATTAAAGGTAATTCAAATAAATAGCGATATATAATTAAAGGTTATGTAAAATTAATAGATGAATACTATATAAATATCCTAATATATCAAAAAACAAAAAACTTAGATCACAAAATCCTTTTTATAAAGTAAAAATACACTTTTTTATTCCTAAAAATCTATCTTTGACTTTCTAAACAGAGGCTGTAACNAAAATACACTTTTTTATTCCTAAAAATCTATCTTTGACTTTCTAAACAGAGGCTGTAACAATAAATCATTAAATCTACTTTTCTTCAAAAGAGGTATCATTGCTTTCCTCCTATAATCAATAGAATTAGCACCACTTTTTCTAAGTCTTTGATCTTTTTTCTTTTTACTTCCAATATAGATTCTGAAAACAGAGTTTTCTTTTGACAATGATTTATACATAGAACCATGTTTATCTCTTATGCTTTGTGGTCTGAATATTTGTTGAAGGTTTTGATTTATTTGCTCTTTAAATTTCATAAGTCGTTTTGGGTTGAAAGAAGGAAATTCAGAATGGAATTTTGTTGGAGATTCTAGTGTTTGAGGTGTATATGATGGTTTGATTATTTCTTCAGCTAGGGTGACTAGATGTCTACGTTCTTGACGAGATTTTTGCAAGTAATTTCTAAGTTCAGAGTTTTCCATAATAAAATGATATTGGGTTTATATTTATGTTTTAATAGTTAGATTTAAAGATTAAAAAGTATATAGTTTATTATGAAATTAACACATAAATAAGGTAAATTTTTTTTCTTCATATTATCTGCCTTAAATGAGATTAATTTTAGATGAATCTTCTGATTTTGAAGAGGAAGAATCTAAATTTGATGAATTTTCTGATTTTTGATCTGAGTGAGAAGATTCTTCAGGCTTGACAGAACTATCCTTGTTAGAAGTTTGGGAAACTGAAGAATCTGAATGTTTCGATTTTGATTTATTAGCAGAATCATTATTTGAAGATTCATTTTTAGATGAGAGAACTGAAGAGTCTGAAGGTTTTGATTTGGGTTTGCTAGAAGACTCTTTTTTAGATATGCTAGGATCTTCTTTTTTTAATGTGGATGAAAGTTCTAATGATTTTTCGCTTTTAGGATGTTCGTTTTGACCTTTGGTTGTTAGAGTTTTTTTAGTTGTAATTTCAGTTTTTTGGGTATTAGGGGAATTTTGAAGATCTTTTGTCAAAGATTTAGAAGAAGAGTTTTCCTCATGTATATGAGATTTACTCTCTTCAATTGGTGGATTTTGCAAAGTATTTTTCTTATCTGCAGACCTCCCATCTTGTAACGTCGGTTTTTTTTCCATATTTTTTCCCACTTCATTATTTTTTTGGTTTAGCGTTGGTTTTTTTTCTATTAAACCCGAATTTTCATCTACATTTTTTTCAGAATGGTCTAAGTTTTCATTATGATTTTTTACCTCTTTTTCTTCTTCTTTATTTTTTTTAGAGTTTTTTTCCATATTATTCATAGATACATTATCTTTATACTCCCCTTGTTCTTTATTTGATTCACCATCTTTTTTTGTAGTTTTTTTCTCTAAAGTTTTATTTTCATCTTGTTCTTTTAATGTTAGTTTTTTTTCAGGAACTTTTTTCTCTTCAATTAAATTTTCTTTTATTGTTATCTTTTTTTCAGAGACTCTATTTTCTTCGATTGAAGTTTCTTTGATTGTCTGTTTTTTCTCAGGTATTTTTTTTTCTTCCATTAAAGTTTCTTTTCTGGTTGATTTTTTTTCAGAGGAATTTTTTTCTTCAATTGAGGTTTCTTTAAATGTTTGCTTTTTTTCAGAGGAATTTTTTTCTTCAATAGAAGTTTCTTTAAATGTCTTTTTTTTTTCTTCAACAGAAGTTTCTTTAATTGTCTGTTTTTTCTCAGGTATTTTTTTATCATCATGGGCAGTTTCTTTAATTTCTTCATTTTTTTCTTTTTCACCAGCATTTTTTTCATTCTCTCCTTGCACATTTTCTATATCATGTTTCTTATTAAATGATCTACTATAAGACAACGATACATCAACATTTTTTTCATTAATTTTCTGCTCTTTATTCTCTAATTTCTCATCTTTATTTTCTTTATAATCATTTTTTATTTCATCATTTTTCCCTTTAGATTTACTGCTTTTAGAGGCATCCGATCTGCTGTTATCTGAACTTTTTTCTCTTGATGAACTTTTATCTGAGTTTTTATCTTCATCTTCACTACTTTCTATATTTTTTTCCTTTAAAGAACAATTATTTGACTGATTATCATCAGAATCCTTTCTATCAGATTTTTTTCTATCTAATAATTTTTCTTCTTCATCTGAATCTTCTCTATTTGATCTTTCGCTATCTGATAACTTTTCTTTATCATCAGAACTTTTTTTATCAGATTTTATGCTATCTGATAACTTGTCTCTATCATCTGAATCTTTTCTATAAGGTTTCCCACTATCTGATGATTTTTCTTTATCAAAAGAATCTTTTCTACTAGATTTTTTACTATCAGACGACTTTTCTTTGTTATCACTACTTTCAGAATTTTTTTCTATACTATTTTTAATATCCGAAGATGGTTTTTCAAAAGTTTTGCTATAACTATCAGGTTTACTAATATGACTTGCACTTTTTGATTGAGAATTTTCTAATTTTTGATCTTTAGTTTTATTTTCTTCATCCTTTGTTTTTATATCTTTTTCTTTTGTCATTGAGTTTTTTATAGTTTGTGCATTAGTGTTTTGAATTTTTGGTAATTTCCCTTCTTTAGGCTTGGAAACCATTAACTTTTTTTCATCATCAGACTTGGCTTTTTCATCATCTTTTTCCTCATTCCTCATAATATTCTTAGTTTTGTCCTTATCCATATTTCTAGTAGTCTTACTTTTTTCTCCCTGAAGCTTTTTAGCCTTCCCTTCTTTTATTTCATGTATTTTTTTAGTATCAAATTTCTGTTCATTCTTCCCTTTCCCACTTTTTGTGACCTTTTGACTATCATTCACATCTTTCCCGTTATATTTTCGCTCATTTTTCTTCTCATCTTCACTATCTTCCCTTTTTTCATTATTAAATTCCTCCTTATATTCCTCATCATTCTCATTATCCTCATAATCTGATAAATTTTCTTTTTTATTATAAGGATTTTCTCTATCAGATAAAGTTTCAATACCAAGTCTACCTTCGCTTTTCACTTTATTAACCTTCTGATAGTCTATTTCTAATAGTTTTTTAAATCCTTTTGCGCTTTTTTTATTCTTACTCACCGCATAATTCGTATCTAAAACTAACCTTTTGGATGCATTTTTCTTGTACTTTTGTGCTTGTTTATACTCTTCATCAAGTTTTTTAACAGAAAGAGTTGGACCTTTGCTAGCCAATTTATTAAAAAGAAAGTCGTTTTCATGTACAATCTTTTCAAATTGGCGTTTTCTTTGAGTGAAATTCAAGGTTTTCGGACCTGCCTTTTGGGTTTCTAAAGTTTTTTTCGGTGGTTTGCGTTTGTTAATTTCATTCAAAGCTTCCAATATAACCTGATTTTTCCTAAAAATATCCTGAGACTCTTGGTTTCTTGTGAATAAATATGAATTCACTCGACTTTTAGAGAACTGTAAAGTCAAAGGTGGAGAATTATCTACTCTTTTCCCATTATGGCTTTTAATCGTCTCTAGATTCTTATTATGAATATCCCTCATATGGTCAAAATACCACCTTTCTCTTGTATCCATATTATAAAAACTATTACTCACGTATATACCTACTCTTAAGATTTGATATTTCAATCCTTCTCTCTATTTCCAATCTACTATTAAGTTCCTTCATCTCCCTTATCCTTTCAGCTTCAATTTCTTTAATACTTTTCCCTCTATTTTCTATAGAAACATTTCTTGCCTCAACCATAAGTTTCTGATACTTGTTATTCACATTTTCAGTCCTTTTTAGTTTATCAGTTACTAATTTTTCCATAAGTTTTTCTAATGCTTGTTCAAAATTTTCTATAGAAGGCCTTTCATTTGATGCTTCTCTTGAACAAGGTTTACTTCTTGAGTTCCTCCTTTCTTGGAGTTTTTTTTGAAATGAATTTTCTTGTTTTTTCAGGTTTTCCTGAGCCATGACCCTGGTAGTTAAAGACTCATTTGCATATGTTTTTAAAGTATTTTCAACTTTTCTTTGTTCTGATAAACGATTTGTTTGTAAGTTGAAATTTTGTAATGGAGGACGTGGTGTTGGTTTTGGTTTTGGGTTTAGAACTGCTAAGATATCTTTTCGGCTTAGGATTTGATGCATTTTTTTCTCGTAGTCTATATAAGTGTTGTCGTGAATTGATTCATAGAATTCAATTGCACTTGAATAGAGGCTGACTAAGTTACTGATATCGTCTACAGTACATTTTTCTTGGATTTTGGTTTCTAAAGATAGGACTTGTCTTTGGAAATTATCGGGTAGTTGGACTTGTTTTTTAAGTCGACTCATTTAAATTTAATCGTTAGGAATTTTTTAATTAATTGGGCTTTTGGGATTATGATTGGAGTTTTAAGGTTTGATGAAGATTTTTGGTTAGGAGGTGTTAGGTTTGTACTTGGGAAGAGGCTTTTGGTTGTGAGGATTTTTTGGATTTTTTTTTGGTTTGAGGTATGAATTTTAGTAGGTTGGTGTTTGAAGGAAGTAAGGATTTTTTTGATTAATTTATGTTATTTAGCATAGGTAGTATAGGAGATTTTGATGTGGAAAATTTGATAATATTGAATTTTGTTTAGGGTGATACTTTCTTTAATAGGATATTTAGTTTGAGATGCTACAAATTATTATGTTTCAGTACACAAAATAATAGCAAGACTAATAAAATTAACCTCAAATGTTTGTTATCAAAAAAGCAAACACAAAACATCAATAACCCTCATATCATAACTATTCCCACCTTTCTTCTGTTTTCAGTGCAAACAAAGTCATCCTAAAATCATGTAAAAATCAAACCCAACTAAAAACCCTCCACTTAAAAATATAAAACCTACAACCGAAAATCCACATACTCAAATCAAGCCAATCCCAAATTCCTTTACCCAAATCTATTTATTTTTTTTTTAAAACAAGCATCCTCATCATCAAAAAAAAAGTATTCAAATTAACACCCTCTCTTCTCATACTAAAAATAATCACTCCTTTAATAACCTTTTCCTAATAAAAAAATTATCAAATATGAACAAACAAAATTGGGACAACCGTTTTCATGTTGCAGACAGTAGAGACAATCATAAAGTCCATGAGTTCTACAGACAATACTTCGACAAGCCATCAAAACAGCATCAAGACAGAATATCAGTTCCAGCAAACCCTAGCAAGTTCTACCCGAATTTGTCTTCAACTTTAGATAAGCATACTCATCGTATTCCAGAAATCAAAAGATTAGGAATTAGAAACAAAAAAACCTTAGAACTTGGTTGGAACCCAACTTTTCAAGTGAAAATAAGTAAAGACAATATGCATTTTTATAGTACTTATAGAGAATATTTTGATACTACAAGGATTTTTGATCATAATGTATCTGTTGTGAATACTATTCCTATATCAGTTCATGGATTTAAAAAAAATGATGATAAAAGATATGCTTCAGCTGATCCAAGGAGCACTTGGAACCATATTTATACCCCGATTTCTGAGAATAATAATGCGAAGTATAGGACTTTGAGAAATTATTTTGATAGTTTTAAACAGGCTTAATGTTAGGATTAGTAAATGAGGTTTTAAATTGATTTAGTTGTTTTTTTGATGATTTTGGTTTGGGTTGATTTATATTTATGGATTAAGAGGAGGAAGATAGGCTTTTTTTATGTTATTTTATAAGAGAATATATTAGTTTGTAATGCATAGGTTTAGGTTAGAATATAGCTAAGGGCTTAGTAGGTTTTATGGTTTCATGATGAAAAAATGATTATTTTTCCAAACCAGATTCTATTTTTTCTGCTACTAAACCAGCTTAATTTCAATTGTATATAATTATTATAATAATCTAAATATAATCCACCTATAACATTGTGATACACAAGCTCTTTTAAAATCATATCAAATCTGCCAAATACTTTTTTTTTTCAATATCTAAAAAAAATTCCACCTAAACCTCACTATCTTTTTTTTACCCATCCTTCTAAATTATCCTCTAACCTCACTTTTTTTTTTCCTTTCCCAACTTCCATTCTATTTTCCCCTTGAATAATAACCTCTTATCCAAAACTCCATTTTCATTACCATTCCAATGCAAAAGTAAAATCTCTAATCCAAGTTTCTTCTAATCATCATTTCCTCATAAACCCTTTAAAACTTCTCTAATTTTAAAATTAAAATTTTCTCCTCATCAAAAAACTTATTTTTCAATCCTTATCAACTTTAATCCTTCAAAAATTTTTCCTAAAACAAAAATCCTGATAAATCCTCAAACCTTTTCCTAAAGAAAAATCAATAAAAGCCTTAATCTTAGGACAAAAAACATAATCTTAAGGAGACTGGATAAAATATGGAAACCCGAGAATCACGTTCGTCCATCAGTGAAACAAACTGGTTTTCAGACTTAAATTCGCCGAATTGGCTTGAGTTTGTCTTGAAAGATCATTCTGATCTTGGTTGTTCCTTTAGAACTGCTCTCGAAGTTTTTGCCCTCACACTTAGAGATAAAATTGTCCAAAGCCTTCCACCAAATTCAAGCATGTTATCATATTCAAAAGTGATTTCGAATTTATATCCTGAAATCGCATGTTCAGTATCCTCATTACCAGTTGAAGGTATTTTAAGAGAATCTTTATTAGAAAGGTCTGATATATCATTAGACTTAGATTCAAATAGTGATTTTTTCCATGGTGTTGACTATATGCCAGGGAGTATTGAAGATAGTATTGAAAAATATGATGACCCTGAAGATAGTGGGATTATGGACCCTGATGTTAAAATCCTAGTAAGTGATGCTGATGAAGTTTTAGATATTGTTGAATGTACACTTTTTAGAAGGGTCTTGAATATTTTAAACCATGACAACAGATCATTAGCGGATTTGTATACAAGTTTAGATAAAAATAGAGATGGGAAAGTTACAGCAGGGGAACTTAGAGCCGAGTTGCTTAAATATGATCCTACCATCACTGAAGAGGAATCAAATGAAGTATTCGATATATTTGATGGAGATAAAGATGGAACTGTCTCAATGGATGAGGTCGGAAAACGTATGAAGTTCATAAAACAAAAAGCTGAACAGGAAGTTGTCGACCCTTTAGCTTGTATGATAATCTCCAAACCTCTAAGAAAAAGTTTAATCCATGGTAGCTTATCAATAGTTCTCCTCAAAGCTCAAGGACTTAAACCTGGTGCCCATAGTTTTAAATCTCGAATCAAAGGGCTTTTAGAATATGCAACAGGTGAATATACAGACTGTAACCCAGTACTAAACTTTCATTGCGATTTTCATATTGAAAATAAAAACAAACAAGAACTTCCAGGAATATTAGAAATTGAACTTTTAACCAAAAACAAAGTTGAAGGATCAGCGAATTTCAGTTGGATCAAAGCTATGGCCACACCTTTTGAATATAGCTGCAAAGGGAAAGTTGATCTAAAAACATCAACAGGGCAATTAAGGGGTATATTGTATTTACAAGCCCAGTGGAATCCAATAAGGCCAAAAAGTTATACAGAAAAAGAACTTAGTAAATTTGTCAAACTTAGTGATGAGGTTGTAAAAAGGAAGAAAGAAGTTGAAGAGCTTGAAAAAAGACGTAAAAGAATACAACATACACTGACTGATGAGTTTCTTAGAGAACAAGAAGATAAAGAAGATAAAGAAGAATATGTTGAAGATTTTAATGTAAGATCAAATCATCCTAAAGCAATGACTTATTTTATGAATATATGTAAAATTACAGTTGAAAAAAACCATGATTCTAAAACTATTGGCATGTTATCCCCAACAGTTGTAAGCCCAAAATCTAAAACCCCATGTCGAGGAATGAGTCCAAAGAGNTCTAAAACTATTGGCATGTTATCCCCAACAGTTGTAAGCCCAAAATCTAAAACCCCATGTCGAGGAATGAGTCCAAAGAGTTCTTCAATAGCATCACCTAGTGGTCTTAATAGTTCAGGAATATTTTTTTCATCTAAAAATCATAATCTTGATGACTCATTAAGTTTTACATCCCTTCCTAAAGGTACATCATCTCCTCATAACAAAGCTCCTCTTTCTCCTCATCATAAACCTGCATCTCCACCTCAAAATAAAGAAACATCACCAACTAAAAATAAAGAAACATCCCCACCTCAGAACAAAGAAACTTCACCACTTCAACATTTTGGAGCACATCATGGACCTTCATCATCATTTAATCCACAACCAGGACTTTACAATTCACATTCAGCTCATACTAATCAAACTGCTAATCATCATACTCATGGTACTCCTAAATCTAAAATAAATCATGATTCTCATAATATTCATGGACTTAATCAATCAATGACTGTAAACCTGTCGTATATTATTGATAAAACCCAAGGACTCAATCATTCTTTAACTGTTAGTAAACAACATCATATATCCCCACCAAATAAACCTGATCCACATGTTGAAATTCATAAACTTCATCATGCTTCAACTTTACATGTAGGAAGTCCTGGGCATTTATCAAAGAATTCTTTACATCATCCACATGTAGAACCTAAGCACTTGCCTAGTAATTCTATTACAGGGCATGTTGTGAATAATTCTTCAACAAAAAATAAACTTGAAGAGAAAAAAAAGTTTTTGACCATTGAAACACCTAGTTTAGATGCGAAAAGACCTAAAACACCAACTTCAGGGATAAGTTCGAAAAATAACTTGCTTCAGGTTGAAACAAAGACTAAACAGCCACAGAAATCACCGGCTAAAAAGGCAGCTCCTAATATGAATTCTTCGTTTAGGGCTAATTAATCTCAATATAAAGTATATTTTTTTTAATAAAATGTGAGGAGTTTATTGTGATTTGATGATGATTGAAAGAAATTTTTATGAGATTTATTATAATAATTATGTTAAAAAGTCAATAATATACTATAAAATGTTATAAGATTATTAGATTAACAGTTTCTGTTACTTTCAGAATTTATTTGAGTATTAATAAAGATAGTAAATCGTAGGTGAAATATATTATAAGAGTGAACAATGTTTTCAATAATCCCTTATTATTCTTAAGCATTTTTATGTACTTTTTTACTATTAGCACTAGTAATTTGATTATAAAACACTAATCCATCTATCTGCCATAAAGCCTATTATTTCCTAATAATCAAATTAACTATTCTAACTTTTTCATGAGTTTTTATGACTTTCTCCAACATACTTCAGCACACTTATCACAATAGCATAACACCCAAGTATGATCAAAAGTAAAGATCCAGCATTTTCCCATACTTCTCCATCGAATCCCATTTTTTCCAAAGGTCCAGGCCTAACACTATCATCAATATCTAAATCTGTGAATTCATTAATAGCTAAACCTCTAAACCCAAAATAAAAGGCAGAGATATATTTAATCCAATAAAAAGACCCAGATAAAGACTTTGTACTACTGAAAAAACCAGCAAACATCATAAGTGGTGATGATATTGTTCCTCCCCAGACAACTGATGCAAGGACATCTTTTGATATTACTCCAGCAACATTACCATAAGCTGATCCACATAAATGAACAAGCAAAAGCATACCAAAAAACACAAAGAATTGACTTGGGGATTCGATATTTAGGTCAACGGCAAAGTAAATAATAATAGCGTATAATAATGTACTAATAATAGTAAATGGTAATTCTGTTACTAATTTCGCTGAGATATAAGCTAAAACACCATAAAGACCTTCTTTATAATCTTTAATAAAAATCGGCCTTTCTACAGGAAAAGTCATAGAGTTAGTTTGCACTGAACTCATAATAAAATTCACTATTGAATGAAATAAAACACCTTGACGATTTTGAATACCTTTCATATTGTAGCTGAGGTCATGAAATATTATATCTATAATAATAGCTTGGGTTATAGCATTCATCATTTTTAAGGTTACCATCATTGGGTTTCGCATTGTATTTTTCCATGATCTTATTAAAAGTATAATAAATGTTGTTAAAAAGCCAGCTTGGAAGGATTTAACAGATGAATTTATTTTAGTTAGGTCTTTGAGGTTTATTTGAGATAAAAAAAATTCTTCTTTATATTTGTAAGATTTAATGAGGTTATCAAGTTTTTCGTTTTCATCTGAAGTTAGAGCTTTACGGTTTTTGATGTAGAGAAAACGCATATAGTAATCAGGAGGGTTTGTGAACTCAGGACATGGATATGCAATTTCTTGAAAATAGTTTACTGAATCCATTGCTGAACCTTGATATATAAAATTTCCTTCTGTCATAAGAATAAGCCTATCAAAAAGCTTGAAAATATTGGAGCTTGGTTGATGGATTGTCAGCAATATAGTTTTCCCTTTATCCGCTTGCTGTTTAAGTAACCCAATAACATGCTCGGCTGTAAAACTATCAAGCCCTGATGTTGGTTCATCTAATATCAAAATATTTGGTTCACTTATAAGCTCCAAACCAATACAAACTCTTTTCTTCTCACCACCTGACAGTCCTTTAATAGCCTCATTTCCAATCATATTATCAGCAACTTTCAAAAGTTTTAAATCATTCATAATCTCTTCAACCCTAGCAACAATTTTCTTATTATTTCCTTTAATCTTAAGCTTAGCAGCAAAAGTTAAAGCCTCTCTAGGAGTCAAAGTTGGTAAGATAATATCTTGTTGCATAACATATCTTGCATAAACTGAATAATCTAAAGTTTTTATGTCTTGTCCATTTATGCAAACTTTTCCTGATATTTTCACATTTCTCTGAGGGATTATTTGATTTGATAATATGCTTACTAGAGATGTTTTACCTGAACCTGATGAGCCCATTATTGCTAAAATCTCCCCAGGGTTGGCAAAACCTGTCACACTTTTGAGGATTTGTGTATATGATTTATTTTCTTTTATTGAATATATTAAGTCTTCCCATGATAGAGAAATCTTTGAATTTGTTGTTTGGGGTAAGATTGGGTTGATTTCGACTATGCTTTCAGAATTATGAGAGAAGTTCTTTGTATGGACTTTTTTCATTTTTAAAATTACTGACATATTTTTGTGATGATGTCATAGTTTGGATTATAATTTTTTTTTTATATCTGATAGGTTCTGAGAAGGGGAAAATATGATTAGAAAAGCTGGGAAGGGCTTTTTTTATAGTTAAAATTTGGGTAATTTGAATTTTTATGTGGATTGGGCATGAAGAAAAAAACTTTAGGTTAGATTATGGGTTAAATTTATAAGTAAAAAGGATTTGGAAAGGAGTACTGAGGAAGTAGTGCAAATAATTTAGGTATTTGAAAGGGGATAAATAATGAATAGAAGAAATTGTCAAAGGAAGAGAGTGATTTGTATGGAAATATGCGAAATTTTTATCTGAGGATTTTATGTTTATGTTAGGATTATTATGATAGATTTAGGTAAGAATTTTAAAGATAGTTTTTGAAAAAAGTTATAAAAATACATAGTAAGTGGGTGTTAAAAAGATTTTCATATATAAGATTTTTTAAGTACTTGTTAGAATATAATAGTTTTTGAAAAAAGTTATAAAAATACATTGTAAGTGGGTGCTAAAAAGATTTTCATATATAAGATTTTTAAGTACTTGTTAGAATATAATAGTTTGATGTTAGGATAAAGAAAAGTATAGTTAATCATATAAAAACATTTACTTTTGTAAAAATACTAACTTCTAAATTGAAAAATACAATCTAACTACAAAATGATAAAAATTTTTTTGATCTCTTCATCAAAATTTTCTAATACACTATTTATGTTTTTAAATACAAAACTCTAAAGATATCAACGAAATAAGATTACGCTCAAAAGGAAAAAATGTTATATTTCTTGCATTATATAAATATTATTCAATCTTCTAAAATAAATACCTTAAAATTTTATTATCCAATAGCATATTATACTCTTTGATAATAAACATTTATAATAAGAAAACCTTTGAGTAATAGACTTAATCTTTTAAAAATCAAACTATTATACTAAAACCTAGCCAAAATATTAAAAACTAACCAAAATGCCTCACTATACACCCAATTTTTTTTTATAAAAATATCATCAATCTTTATAAAAATACCATTAATCTTTATAAAAATAATCCTATCTTAAATCAAAGCATATTAAAAATTGATCCTAATATATAATTTAAACATCCAGATAATAATCAAAAAAAATTTCAATCGTCATCGTCATCGTCATCATCCTCATAATTATTATTTTCAAGTTCATTAGATAATATTAAATTATATAAATGTTTTTTACAATTTTTTATTCTTGTTTTCTATCAGCATCATGGGGTCTTCACAATTGTATTTCTTTTTCAAGTGATTCTTGCCTTATATGCTCAACTTTCCTTACTGAAAACGTTTGCACTCCATATTGTCCGAGTACTTATACCTCTATTTCCCATAATCAATGTTCTAATACCTACTCAAGTGCATTACTTTTTATAGTAGATTTCTCAGAGATTTCCAATCCCGAAAAGCGAAATTCCCATGGCCCATTTTTTAATCCTGACAACAGAAATTTTTTTGACCCTTCACAAAAGTCACCATTGAAGACTAAAGATAGAGGTTTATATTTTAATATCACATCTTTTATGTATACAGATTATAATAATGATGAGATAGCTAAAATATCACCTGATAGTACAATAAAAATTTGGATGCTTGTCGAGCAAAATGGAGATTTTTTTGGCGCTTACGATTCTTATGAAAATCTTTACTATAAAATATCTGCTGAAAAAAAAGGTGTTATAGCGTCTATTAATACTTGCTATGGTCATAATTATACATGTGGAAATATTTCTAAATCAATTCCAGTAGCCTATCAAAAAACATGGATTCATTTAATTATTTTCTTTGAGTTTTATTATTCAAAACTATTCATAACAACAAAAATCAATTTAGACTCAGAAATAAAAACAAAAGTACCTTTAGCTGAAAATTCCCTTGGTGCTTATGGATCTCTAAAATATTATTGGAGACTTGGTAGTATTGATTCAAATTTTAAAGGTTTTATATATATGATATCAGTTATTAATAATATCGACCTAACAATGTTAACTTTTATTAACCCTCCAATATGTATGAGTAATCAATATTGGGATGAAAAATGCTATGATTGTAATCCTAAATGTTCATTATGGCCTTGGTGTGTTCGGGGTAGCGACTGTGAAATTTGTTATTCAAATAAAACAAGTGATTGTTATAAAGGAAGGAAAACTTCTACAGTAAATATTTGTGAAAATATTGGATGTATTGAATGTAATGTTGAAGCATATTGTACGAAAGCTGAGCTTGGAATGTTTGTAAATCTGATTCTTGATGAAAATAATAATTATTTTGCCAATGTTGATTCAATAATAGAAGTAAGGATGACTGATTATAAAGTAAGTCGATATATGAAATCTGGTAAAAATGAAACAACAGACTATTTTCATAACCCTGAAGCTGATGATTATATTCCTGTTTCTTGTCGGGGTTATTATTTTATTAATGGGATGTTTGGTGAAACAAGGATGAGTCATTTTATCCCAACAAGTTTCAATATATTTATATGGATTAAAGGCTATTCAGGGCCAGCGGTTTCAAAATCTACGAATTTAGTCATTTCAGCAAATGGGACTTTGAATATAAATCTAACTTCATATGATAACTTAACATATTCAACAATAAAAATACCAGGAACTTTAGATTCTACATGGCATCATCTTTCATATAAAATCCAATACAATAATTCAGAAACAAGCATAACCCAATGTGTCAACTTAATATGTTATCAAACCCTAACCTATACTTTACAAGTATTTTTAGATACACAAAGTCCTTTAACCATAGGTAAAAATAATGATGATATTTATAATGGTTTTTTGTTAATAGTAATTATAGGTACTAATGATTATAATTACTATATGATTGAATCAGACTGTATAAAATCTGAATGTGGTCCTTATCAATTACCTAACGATAATTGTGACCCTTGCGATATTTTATGTTCTGATACTTGTGTAATAAAATCTCAATGTGGACCATGTTTCGATAAAAATTGTAAAATCTGTTATTCAATAAACGAATGCTATACTTGCAAAGATGGATTTATTTTAAAAGACAATTATTGTATACCAAATTTTATTCTCTGTTTTAATAATAATTATTTCTTAGGCTGCCAATCATGTCCTGATAATATGTTTCTTATAGACCAAGTGTGTAAAAATAATTGCCCGACTGGGTTTTTTCCAAATATAAACAGTATCTGTGAGCAGGTAAGCAATAATGTATTTAACTTAGAATTATATGATAACATAAAATTAGGGACAATTGGAAATTTTACTGTTGGATTTTATAGTACAAATGCATATCCTGATTGGGATGACCATGACCCTATCCCAGCACAAAACAGAGGGTATTATTTTGATGGGAAAGCTTATATGAAATCTTCATTACTTATACTTCATCATACATTTTATCTGAATGTTTGGATTAAAGTTGTTAGTAATGGAAGATTTATTAACAAATTCGCATATTCAGCTAATATGTATGGAGTTGCAGGAGAAAATTATTTCTATTTTGTTATGTATAATGGATGTAATTATATTGGCCAATATTATAATAAGGATTTAAAATCATGGTCATTTATTGAAATTACTTTAAAATATGATCAGTTATATAAAAAAACTACTATAACAGGTTATTATAATTCGATATTTATAAACTCAAAATCTAAAGAATCTTTTGTTTTCCAGGACGATCCGAAATATGATTTTATTATTGGTAATTATAATTACACAAAATCTTATTATATAGAAAAAAAATTTAAAGGGTATATTTGGTCAATGAATGTTAATAATGAAGATTTTAATATAGGCGATAATTATAATAAAAAAGGATGCATTGGATGTATTGGGAAACAAATATGTTCTAATAATTTAATATGCCAAAATAATTGTTCTATTAATACTTATGGTCCCAATTGTGATACTTGTAATGGGTGTATATATGGATGTGTAAACTCAAATTCATGTTCTTTATGTAAAGATCCAAATTGTTATAGATGTACATCTTATAGTAATTGTGACCAATGTTTAGAAAAATATTATTATAACGGTGATTCATGTATTTTATGCCATTCAACTTGTTATACATGTTTTGATAATACTATAACAGGTTGTGTTTCTTGTATATCAGATTATTTATACTATCAAGACATATCTAGATGCTTACAATCTATTTTATGTCCAAGTAATTATGAACAAGATACTATTACGAAAAAATGTTATCCTCAACAAAATCTTGAAATTTTCAGTTTGAAATTTGATTTATTACAAGGTGTATATAATGATACAATTTCTGAAATACTTGTACAAAGCGGAGAAACTGAAGTTTATTATCCAATATATGAACCTAATGATGTTATTGCAACAAAAGATCGTGGAGTGTATTTCAAACAAAGTTCTTTTATGTTTTTAAAAACACCATATCAGTCAAATTTGATATTAGGACATACATTTACAATATCTTTGTGGATTTTGATAAATACAGATGGGGTTATTTTTAGTAGATCTTGTTTTGAAGATGTTTTTATTGAACTTTCAGCTAAACAAGGTATGGAATTATATTTAAAAACTCTTGTTGGTAGTCAAATATTAAAATATACATCAACAATTTTATATAGTTCTTGGCATTTAATCCAGATAACAAAACAAGTTTTAAATGAAGGCGAAATTTTGAAGCTTTATTTAGACTCAAATTTTGAGGAAATTTTATATTCTTCTTATTATCAAGACCCTATTTACAATGTTTCAACAGTTTTTGGGAAGTCTTTATTGAGTTTCCAAGGATTTATATGGTCAGTCAATATGTTTAATACTTTAAATCTCCTAAGTTTAAACACGAGCTCAAATTGTATTTTCCCTATAAACTTAACAACTTGTATACCAATTTGCCCAATAACTACTTTTTATAACCCAGTTACTAATATATGTGAGAATTGCTTATCAAATTGTAAATCTTGTACTAATGCTAATAATTGTAATTTGTGTTCAGATGATTTATGCTTAGATTGTCCTGATTTTATTTCATGTATCCAATGCAAAGCTGATCTAATTTTAATAAACAGTTCATGCTATTGCAATAATGGTTATATTTATAATTCTATTTATAATTTATGTGTAAATACAGAATGCTTTACAGGATGCAGGATTTGTTTAAATTTAGGGGTTTTTAACTGTTTAGAATGTGAAGATGGGTTTGTGTTTATAGAAGGAATATGCGAAAAAATTCCTACTGGTTATGCGAATATAACTAATAATTATATCCCTGAAAAATCAATTTCTTTTAAGTTAAAACTAGATGGATTAGAAGGGTTGCTTTATGATAATGTAAGTAAGGTTCCAGTTTTGACAGGCAATAGCGAAAATTTTTATCCTGATTTTGATGATGAAGACCCTATTCCTGCTTATTTAAGAGGATATTATTTTAATGGGTTTAAAAGTATTATGAGAATGCCTGTTTTTAAAAACTACACAAAAAATCCTCTTATCCTTCCCCCATCTTGGGGTATCGAAATATGGTTTATGGCAGTTGATCAAGGTCCTCTACTATATTCAAATAGTAATAACATAACACTTTTTACAATATCTCTCAATTCATCCCAATTATCTGTAAATCTCTTCTTAGCAAATCTAGGCCAAATAAATATCACATCTTCTGAACTAATTTCCTTCAATAAATGGAACAGCATATATTTTTTCCTCAACTACAATCAATCAGAATCTTCAATTACAATTTACATAAATAAAATTTATGATAAAACTATATCTTTAGGTTCAGGTATTTTTGTTAATGTTTTTACAAATACTTCAATATCAATAGGAGCTATAGAATATAATTCTTATTTTACAGGGTTTATTTATTACTTAGCATTTTATATTATAGATGAACTAAGATTTTCAAAAAATAGTTCAAGTTGTTTAATGTGGAATGAATTATGCTTACCTGAGTGTCCTATAACAGAATATTGGGAAGGTCCGAATTATAATCAGTGTAAAAAATGTTTAAGTTTATGTTCATTAGGATGTAGAAATGGAATATCTTGTAATTTATGTGAAGACTCTTTATGTAAATACTGTAAAAATTATGATAAAGGGAGTTGTAGTCAATGTATAGAATATGCTGATAATATTAAATCATGTACATGCCAAGAACCAAGTAGACTAGATTTGATAACAAATTTGTGTGTGGTTTGCAAGGATAATGAGTATTTTAATGGGAAAACTTGTGCTAAATGTCCTGATAGATGTGCTAAATGTGATAACAACAAATGCTATAATTGTGTAGAAAATTCTAAGTTTATAGACCGAAATTGTATATGTTTATTAGGATATAATGGCACTGAGTACTGTTCGAAATCTATACTAAATGTTATCCCTAAGGTTACAAATAATAACAATCTTATTCTTATATTCGATTCACCTTTATCATTTATTTCAATAAACTCAATAACACTTATTTCATGTGTTTCCCTCTCTTTTACTTTTGAATCCTGGTCTTTAAACAAATACTATATTCCTATTTCCTATAAAGAAGCTATACCAATAAACTGTTCTCTTAAAATTTCCTTAAATACTAATACAATTGTATCAATATATAATGGATTATTACAAACAGAATCTTATAATATAAGTTTATATTCAAAACCAATACCTAAAGAAGTAGAAATTACTCAACAAGTTTTAGAAGCTAAAAAAGATAGTGAAACTAGAACAAAAACTACTACTGCAACTTCAATTTCTGTGTCGATGCTTAATCCAAACCCTGCATGTCTTTGGAGTTTTGTAAATACAATACAAATGTTATGTTTTATTAGTTTTATTAATATCACTTTACCTACAAAGTTTGCTGGGCAACTTAAAGGATTGAAGAAATTCAACATGTCTCCTAATATTTTTGAGTATTTTATTACAGGAGATGGGCAAAAGAAACCATTTTATAAAGCTTATGAGTTTGGGTATAAGACAAATATGTTGTTGTTAAACAGTGGGAATTATTTATCATCATTTCTTTTTATGATTTTTGTATTTTTTTTAGCCCTTTTTATGAGAAAGTTTACTCATTTGAAACCATTTTCAATAAATTTTATAAAAAACAAGATTGAGAATACTGTTAAAAATTATAAATATGGGGCGTTTATAAGATTTTGGATCACATGCTATATGGAAGTATTTGCAGCTGCACTTATAGCTGTCACAATGCTTGATTTCTCTACAGCAGGATCAGTTTCAAATTTTATAATATCACTTATTTTAATAGTATCATATATATAGATTTCTGTTGTTCTAACTCCAATATTATTTTTTATTTTTAGTTATAAAAGTCGTTCAAAAATAACGAATAATAGTTCTGAAGTTACTGCAAATTGGGGCACCCTATTCTATGAATTCAACAATGATAAAGGTCTTGGAAGTTCAATGTATTATTGTTTTTTCTTTACTAGGCGCTTTTTCTATATTTTAATCATGATTTTATTGCAAGACTATCCGATTGTCCAATTGGCTTTAAATGTGACTATTTCATCTTTGGTGATTTTTATTTAGGTTTCTTTTTATTTACTAGCTTTCAGACCTTTTAGTGAACCGATATTAAACTTGACTAATTCTATTTGCGAAGTGTGTGTTCTGATAATATTCTTTTTAATTGGAATTAGTTTGACAAAAGGAAATGAAATGTTAATTGAAAGACTTGATTTAGCATTAGTATTCATTGTCAACTTTATTATGTATGTGCAGATGAGTAGTTCAGTACTTGTTTTTATTAAGAATCTGATAAAAGTTATCAGAATGAGAAGAAATAAAGTTATCCCATTATCGACAAGCAAAAATTTATTTCCAGAAATTCTAGATTCTAAGAAATAATATTAGATTATTAAGATAACTTAAATCAGTTAGTTTTTAAAATTTTATTAGCTTGTTTATCCTAAGTTTAATACAGATTAATTAAAGTACCTTAATTTAAGTATAGATAAATTTATAGTTAACTATTAAAAAAAAATTACTAAGCATTTCAGATAANTAAGTATAGATAAATTTATAGTTAACTATTAAAAAAAAATTACTAAGCATTTCAGATAACTTAAATTCAAGCTATTAATTAATAAAATTCACTTGTTTTAAAAAATGAAAAAATATTATTTCTTTGGATTTAGTTTGATAAAAGAAAATGAAAGGGTAATTAAAGACTTTATTGAGCAATAAATTTCCATAAACTTTATCACTTGCGTGTAAATGAGCAGTTCTGTTTTAGTTTTTATTAAAAATCTGATAAAAATATTCGAAATGGGAAGAAATAATATTATCCTAATAACAATATATCAAGATTATTTTTCAGAAGTTGTAATAAGCAAGAATTAATACAAGATAATTAAAATATCTTAAATTAAATCACTTTCAAATGTATTAACTCAATAATTTATCTCTAAATCTAATCAAAATTAAATTTCACTAAACAATGTCAATTTCATCCAAAGCCGAATCCCTAAAAACTTCAATATTCGAAATATACGGTGTAGGGTATTCCCAAGCAAAAAAAACCTATGGCAGTCCGACAGGTGTAGGTTTCATGATAACTGAATCAATAGCCTTAACAGCAAATACAGTGATAAACGATGAAGAAGTAGCATCCCGTTCATTTGGGAAAACCTGGAATGGGGAAATAAAAAGATTTAATCAACACAAATTTTTCTATACAAACCAAGGTCTTAACTTTACAGTAATCTCATTATCCGATACTTCCTTAAACCCTATAGAAATCCGAGAAGAATTTATATTAACAGATCGTTCTCATATATGCTATATAGACTCAGGTTTAATCCCATGTACAATTGAAGGTATTGACCAAAATCGATTCAGTTATACAGGTGGATCAGAAATGCTCCCAGGTCTTCCAGTATTTTCTCAAGATTTACATCTACAAGGTATTCATCATACAACATCATTAGCATATAAATTCAATATTGGCACACGTATAGACTCTATAATAAAAATCTTATGTAATGTTCTTAGAATCTCATCAGAAAATCTAGGTGCTTCAGACAACTCATTAGGCCGACTTCTTAAAGATTATGCCGTAAAACATAACTTTCAATTAAAACTTGAAGAAAAATTTGGTGAAGGAAGATACTTATATTGGGTTGAATGGTTTAACAGGCATATTTACAAATACGATGTATCATTAGAAAAATGGAGTAAAATCAAACTTACTAATAGCGAGCAGTTTTTAACCCAAGAAACTTTACAATGGAAATTTAACTGGGGAAGTAGATTAGTTTATCTTCCTGATGGGAGTTTTATTGTATTAGGGGGAATGGGTTTTGATTTAGGTGGAACTCGAGCTGATGTGTATCAGTTTTTCCCAGACTCTCAAGAAATTTATAGGAAAAAAAGTATGCTTGATAGAAGAGATGGTCCAGCAGCGATATACAGACAGAATTTTATTTATGTTGTTGGAGGAAGATTTACATATACAACATGTGAAAAATATAATATAAAAACTGATATGTGGAGTAATTTTTCTAGTATGATTCATGGAAGATATGAACCTGTTGCTTGTTTATTACAAGGGGATAATTATATTTATGTAGCTGGAGGACAACCTATTGAATCTGTTGGTAAAAGTATTGAAAGGTATTCATTTTCTCAAGATAGATGGGAAGGATTACAGGTTGTTTTTCCTAGTCCTTTATTAAGATGTGGGATTTTTCCTGTTACACAGACGAAATTTGCCCTTCTTGGTGGGTGTTCAATGAGAAGTGTCGTGATTTTTGAAGTTGTTGAAGAAATTATTGATGGGAGAACTGAAGAACTTTTTAAGGTGTTTGAAATTGAACAATTAACTGATTATATTGAATCGGTTTACCCTGTGGTTTATTATATTAATGAAAATAAGGTTTATTTGACTAAGACTATTGATAGGCAGGCTCCAGTTGTCCTTTATTATGCGTATAGGAGTTTTTTGAAACCCCCTGGGGATACTGTGTTTGTGTTTAAAAAAACCTTGAAGCTTCCCCCGTTGTTTACGAAGAAGAATTTGCTTAATGAGAGATTCCCACAGTAGGATTGTGTAATGTAAGCTTGGTTGATATGAAGGTTTTAATAGTTTTTTTGGATACGTTTTTTAGTTTTAGTTTTTTTTTTTTTTGATGGTATAGATTGGATATAGTGATAAAGTTGATGATAAGGATTTTGAAGGAATTGCTTTGATTATTAAATTTGGCTGAGTAATGCAATAAAAATATAGGATTAGGAAGTAAATATGCTAATTAGTATTAGTTAGGAATTATCGTTCTGTGAGTAAATTATATGGTGTATGTCGAACCTCTTCCTTTCTCTTCACCTTCTGAGCTTGTAATAAAAGAAATATCTTCAGACTCATCTGAAGAGGTAGCTAGCATAAGTTTCTGAAGTTCTTGTTTGACTCGATCAGTTAACCCATAAACAACAGCATTTAAAAACCCGCTGAGGATAATAAAAAAGCTTGCAAGTAAAGAAGTTAGCCATACTTTATCAGGGTCGACAATATCAAAAAATCCTAAAACCCTATGTACAGTAACTGGTAAATGACAAATAAGAAGCATTAAAGGGTAAAGTTTTAGACGATTATAAAGCATGTTTTTCCTTAAATCTTCATCTGTAACATTATCAATCATCCTTCTTATTTTAGCTAATGTTCTCAAGTACATGACAAAGTTAAAGAAAATTATCAGCCATAATGGGGCAAGATAGTTTATGATTCTCCACAGATTCCCCCCTAGAAATGTTTTAATAAAACTCCCTCCTTCAATAGTTATCCAACACCAACCTTCTGCATCTCCAAAGCTATTAGTTAACATTGGTAAAAAATTCATAGATAAAGGTATGCCAAAAGCATATAGCAAATAATACATTTCATACTTCCAGCCGTCTTTTTTTTCTAAGACAACAGATCTGTATATAGTAAAAGATATAACACTGGTCCATAAGATGCTAGAAAGTCCAGAAAAATTCAATATTATCGCCTGGGCTATACACATCTCATATGATTGCCACCAGGGTAACATAAAAGCTAAATAAATCTTACCTGTGCAAGTGAGAAGTTCAGAAATTGCAAGATAAAAAACAAGGCGGAAATTGTATATACGGAGATCACGAAAATAAATGTATGCTACGAAAATCAAAAAGTTCACTATAGCGCTAAGAATGCATATTGGAAGGTCAATCCAATAAATGGTTTCGTAGGATAAAGGAGCCATGCTAGCCTTTTATATACTTAAAATGGTCTAATTAAACCTTATGCATCTTGATAAAATATTGACTATAGAGGAAAATACAAAGTTTTTATATTTTAAGATAGGCTGAAGTTTTGGGTGTTGGAAAAAATAGGGAGATGTTTTTAAAGGTGTTAGTTTGAGTTTTTTTTAGAAATTGGGTTTAGGGTTTTAAATATCTAATGATGGGTGTTATGAAGATTGTAATAGATGAGTTATAGATTTTTGGTAAAAAGAGGAATTTTTAAATATTTTGAATTTCTATCATGACGATATTATTTCCACAATAAGTTTTTAAAACACAGTCTGTATAGAAAATACCAAGACTTTAGTTTTGTTTAATGATTTTTTTATTTCAAAGATAGACTTATTTGATTCTAATACAATATGTGTGGTAAAAATTTTCAAGAAAAATTATATATGGAAGAATTATAAAATCTGATACTCATTATATTATCCAGTACATTTCAGCTTATAATTTTAAGCCACATCAGTCTAGTACTTAACTTATAATAATAATCATATAAAAGCTATCTACAAACCACTAACTACTAATCAAAACCTATTATAAATACTGAAAAAACATGGGTAATTCCAAAATCAGAAGCATAACATACAATGTACCAACTCCAGAAAGTGCTCAACCAGGATACACCCCAATATACAGGAACAAAATCATGTGTTTTACAAATGAATTCGCTACTTACATTGAATTGTTCCTTCAAATTTCTTACAAATACCCAACTAGGCCTTTTTTAGGCTTCAACAGATCGAAAGGATACAAGTGGATAACATTTGAAAAAACTAGAGAAAAAGTTCATAAATACGTGAATTTTTTACAGAAAATTCCTGTAAGGAAATCTGACTATGGGTTATCTTTGATTGGGATATTATGTAAAAGTTCACCTGAATGGATTGTTTTTGACCTCGCTTGTATGTCACTTTCTTATACAATAGTCCCACTTCATGAGCATAGAGGACTTGATGAAAGTGTTTCTATTATGAATATAGTTAAAATTTCTGTGTTATGTTGTGATGCTGGGAAATTGTCGAGTATTTTTAAGTTGAAAAAAGAAGGGAAACTACCTGACCTTGAGACTATTATAGTAATGGGGCATCCTAATGAAGAAGACATAATCGCAGGGGAGCAAATATCAACAATGTACTATCTAAAAAACGCAAAACCTGCAGAAATATGTATTTCATACCCTGAAAGTGATTCTATCTACAGTCTTTCTACAACAAGTGGGACTACAGGTCCATCTCAAATTATCCAAGTCACGCATAAGAACCTCATGTCAGCAATAATCGGCACAGCAAACAACGGTTACGATATCACAATCGAAGATGCATATTTTTCTTATTTCCCCCTGTCAATCCCAATGGAGCGTACACTTCTCTACACATCTTCCAAATTTGGCACACGTGTAGGTTTAAGTTCAGGCAACATATCATTATTTTTAAATGAAATCCAATATATAAAACCTTCAATAATAGTAGCAGTTCCTTTATTCCTCGAAGAAATATACTCAAACATAATTCTTGAATTCAACAAACTCACAGGTTTTAAAAGAAAACTTCTAAACCGGGCAATTGCTAAAAAGCAAAAAAACTATGAAAAAGATGGAACACTTATACATTCAATATACGATTCATTGATATTTAAAAAAGCTAGAGAAAATTTAGGGGGGAAAATTAGGATTATAATAACAGGGATATCTTATATAAGAGAAGAAGTAGTTAAAATGCTTAAAATTTTCCTTTCTTGCCCAATACTTCAAGGATATGGAATTGTTGAAGCTAATACTTGTAATTTAGCTTCAAGTATTGGTGATAGAACTGATGGGCATGTTGGAGGACCTATGTGTTCTTTAGAAGCTAGATTGAAAATAATCCCTGAATATTCACATTTATATGAAGGACCTGTAGGAGAACTTTTTTTAAGAGGTGAAATTTTATCTCATTCAACTTGGAATGGTAGAGAAATCTTAGATGATGAAGGTTGGTTTGCTACTGGGGATATTTTTACATTTCAACCAAGTAATAATTCTTTTGTTTTTATTGAAAGAAAAGGAAATATGCTTAGAGTTGGGGATGATTATATCCCTGCTTGTTATATTGAAGCTATTTATCGGACTAGTAATTTTGTTTCACAGATTTTTATATATGTTTCAGATGAAGGAAAACTTGTTGGTGTTGTTGTTCCTCATGAAGGGTTTTTAATATCGATTTCAGATAATGATCATAATAAATATATTGAGCTTTTATATAGTGACAAGATAAAAAATATGGTTGTTGAGGATTTAAATGCGGTTGCGAGAAAATTTAAATTACCTTTGTCGATGGTTTTATCTAAAGTTTATATTGAAACTGTGCCGTGGACTAATGATGAGGTTTTAACTGTAACTTTGAAGCTTAAAAGGTGGGTTTTAATAAAAAAGTATAAAGAGTTATTATAATATGTTGATAATTGAGAAAATGGATTTTAAAATGTTTAATTTTTTAGTGGATGAAAGATGAGGATTTAATTTTTGACATTGAAAAAAATTAGATTTGTGTTTTTGTTAAGATAATGATAGAATTTAAAAATCTCGTTTTGATTATTTCGGTTTATTTTTTTTAGAGATTCGAGGATTTTATGTTTGATGGTATTTATAAAGTTCAATAATAATTTCTTAAAAAAAAAAAATCTTAATCACTTTATTTGAGTTTTAGATATGGGTGCTAGTAAGTTTATTATAAGAAAAATTCCGATAAAAAAATCTCAAGATAATTTTATTGAAAATTTGTAGTTTGCATGATAAATTGATATAATAAAGCATTGCTGTTAAAATAATTTATTACTTTGAGTAAAATTTTCCAACATATTTTAGCAAGAGAAAACTTTGTATTTTTTACTAATATGATAAGAAAAATAATAAAAGCATAGTTCCTGTTATCTTATTAAAAATCAATATTTATATAGAATAGAATAGACATCATCAACTTAAATTGTAATAATAATATGGATGAATCAAAATCGAAAGATTCAGCATGCCACCGATTTGAAACAAATGCTTTATGCTATCGGTTAGTTGACTGCTATTTGGCTACAACTGAAATTCCTTCAAATTTTCGATGCATGGATCTAAAAAATTTACTTTATCAAACACTTAGGGAGCTTTGTCTTAGTGAAATCGAGACTTTAGGATGGTTTATCCTCCTTGATGAAATAGGTCTGAAGATTGATTCTATTTCTCAAAAGCTAGTCTTATTATTTACAGCTTTAAAGGCTAAAGTATTACTCGGCTACACTGTACACCAAGAAATTCTTAGATACAAGTCAATTTATCCATCATTGATGAAAGATTTCAAGGCATGGTCTACTGAAAATTTTGCAGGTGAAATTTTAACAACCCGAAACTTATGTAAGAAATATAGGAAACTTAATTTACCTTATGAGAGTGATGTTATCAACTACAATTTCTATGTTGATTATGTTTTAATGATATCTCCCATGTATAGCAGCTACCTTGTTTTTGAAAACCAAGTACGAAAAAAATCAAAGCCAGTCAGACAAGTACATGAAAGGGAAATTAATTTTATCGATGAAAATGAATTTGATAGGATCGATAACTTTTAGCATAAGTAAAAGTTTATATTCATCCTAACTATTATATTGAATATTAAAAAAATTTGTTGTATATAACAATTGTCAGTCTAGAAGGTTGAATTTCAATTTTGTCGTGATTGGGTAATTTTATAAGAAATCATCTCTTATATTTCATAAAACCCAAACTTATATAAGCATGTCTTTATTTACTTGCTTTTTACTAGCTTACTATTCAAATGATAAAATCTTTGTTTTGTACTGAAATCAATTGAAAATTCTAATGAACAAATCGAATACTATATTCAATATCTTTAGTTTTCATCCTCTTAGCATATTTTATATATTTTTGTTTATAATCAGTATGGTAGAATAATATTATTTTAGCCACCATACTTTCTGATTAAATACTAAAATAGACTTAATATTCTAATAAAAATGAGTATAGAAATACATCACACTAACTAGTATATCTTATATCGAAAATCTAATGTTTTGTAATAGTAATTTACTTTAATAATTTTCCTTAAATTTTACTTTAAAATTTAGATGGACTAGGTATGATTTATTTTGTTTTTATAATGATTTACAAAGAATTTACTGTTTGTTGCCCTAGATTTATCATCAGGCTGATAAATAACAAAAGAGGCTTGCTTGATGATAGTGGAAAATCTTGGTTTGGAAAATTGTAAAAATTTAAAGAAGGTTAAAAAGGAATAATAGGTGGATTTAGGCATAAAAAGTCTCTTTAAATAATAAATTAACTCAACAACCTGCTATAAAAAACTCATTTATAATCTTATCATAGAATGACTAAGTAGTTTAACTAAATCTATATACAATAAAATACTATTAAAACTATAAGTCTTTTAAGATAGGATTCTTCATTTAACCTCTATTTTCTCAAAGATAATTATAAGCTTAGATGCTAAACTAGATATAAGAATACTTATATAAAAAATTATAGTTTATTAGGTTGTTGCATTTATTTTTTTTTCAGAAAGTTTATAAGGAAATCGACTCTAATTAAGAGTACGATGATAGAATGTTTTATTAATAGCTTTGAAATAGTTTGGGCTACTCATTTTAGAATTTTAGATGAAATTATTATTTTACGTATTTTTTAGGCTATATTTATATAATTTTTTCTTTATAAGTTAGTTTTAGCAAGGTTTTCTTAGCGGTATATATATGATTTTTGTTTTATATTAGTTTATAAACCTAGGGAAATTATTTAAGTTGCTGAGGTTTTGATTTATAAAAGAAAATAGGAAATTAAATTATGTTGATGATGTTTTGTTATTGTATTTTGAGTTTTTAGAATATAATGAATCAAATAAAGTTTAAATAGAAGATTCTAATGCTTTATGAGATATAGTATACGCTTATATATAGAAAATCATATTATTTCAATACATAATTTTAATCAAGACAAATTCCTTTAATCTTTTATTTACCTTGTAATCAAGCTTAAAAAAAAAGAATATTTACGATTTTATACTATATTAAAATTGTCTTTTAATAAGTATATTATAAAATGATAGTATCTAAAATATAATAGACAAAATTCGCTTTTTTAAAACTTCTAAACCTGGAAATTTATAAAAATCTTACTATAATAAGCTGAAAGCATAAACTCAAAGGAAAAATTATCTTATATTATTGATTATACATAACTTTATTTCAATAAACTTGAATCATAATGACTATATAATAAAAATTTAAACATTTAAAGTTGAATAAAACTCAAATTACAATATAAAATTCTACATGTTTAGATATCATAATATTTTAAACTATGATAAAAAGCAATAATATGCGATAAAAAAATAAACTAAGGTGATTACAAAGATAAAAAGTGAGGATGCATAATAAAATTTGAATAATAAATACTAAAGACTAGAAATATAGTCAATAATAAAGTCTTTTTAAATCAGATAAAGATTATTTTAATAGTAAAGATAGTTTTTTTGCTATATAATAATATTTTAGGATAACAAATAATATTAATTCTAGTTTTTAATATAAGATTGATAAGCATATTAGAAGATTATTGCATTCTTTAAGACTAGACTAGAGATTTTCCCTGAAATACTTGATTTAAAGGACTTATTGGAGACAATACCCTATACTACACTAATATAAGAGTCTCTGAGTACTCTTATTTACTATATTTTCCAATAAAACAATACCAAAATGTATATATTATAAGAATCCTATATATAATATATTTATTCAAGGTAAAAAATTGAAAAATAATTTATGAGATTCGAAATGATTAAGCAAATAATATTCAGTATTAATTTGATATATAAAATCAGTGATTTTCTAGAACAGCATTCCGGATTATTGAAAATTAGCAAGATCTGTAAAGCCTAAAATTTGAAGAGAATTTCAAGAAATTTATTAGAATTAATTAGAGATAAAAGCATTGTATTTCTAAATACAAACACATGATCATAAACTTAATAGGCGCTTAGGTTATTAGATATCAAGCAAATGCTTATACAAAAATTCTTATAGGTAAATGGAAAATGAAATTTTTATAGTTTTCATTCAAAAGTATAGGCTAAAATAACCCAAAAAAGATGTTGGATATTTTAGAGCATACTATCTTTAAGTTATCATAAATCACATGAAATGGAAAAAGATTTGTATATAATAGTTTAGAAAATTGGATTTTTAAAGTATATCAAATATAAAAATAAAAAGTAATCTATGCTTGAAAATTCAAGATAATTTTTTGTACTATGTGCTAGGATGTATTTTTATATCGAATTACCTTATATTCTTTTTGTTAGATTATCAGTTAGAAAATATGTCAACCCATAATGGTTGTTGCTTTAATTCTTGCTATGGCTAAACTAACATATTATCATAATTATTGAATACCCTTGAGTCTATAAACTTTTTGAAACCACTTAGATCATTCCATCAAAGTTATATTATCAAATAAAATTTATTCTAATAAGTTTATATATTAAGTGTTTAATATTAAGAATGTATGTTTTTGCTAAAAAAATTATTTATCCTATGATGATTGTAATTATGATAAAGCTTCCAAAGTCAACTAAAATATAAAAAGTTTCCTTTTATTTCTAGTAGGCATATTTACTTAGAACATATTATGTTAAATTTCATGGAGTTAAATAGTAACTTTGATTTATTATAATAATTATATGGAAAGGTTATATGTGATATGTTTAAACATAATTTTTTTTTTAACTATTCAGTCCTATATCAATGTTTATTAGTTTAAGCAGCAGTTGTTACTATTAATTTCTACCTTCAAAAAATTACTTTATTTTATTTAATTGGTAGATTTATTCTTTTATTCTTCAACTTTTATAAAGCTGTAAACTTCTTATGTTATATTATTGAAATCTATAGATTATAACTTGCTCATACTTATAATTATTATTTTCTTACCTCAAAAATCAAAATTATCTTAGAATTATTGTAGCTATTTAATGGATTAAATTTATTATAGGATTTCGCTATCTGGATTTTGATTTAAATAAGGATAATAAAGTATATAAAATGTTCAATCAATTTGCTTCAGCCTCTGAAATAAACGTTCCATGCTTAAAACTCATAGACTGTTTTCTAGTTTCAGCAAGTATACCTCTGAATTTTCAATGTTTAAATCTCAAGGACTTGTTCTATCAAACAACCTATGAACTTTCTCTTAGTCAAATTGAGATTCTAGCTTGGTTAATCCTTCTTGAAGAAATTGAATATAAAATTGAGCCATTATCTCAAAAACAAACCTTACAATTCACAGCATTAAAAGCTAAAGTAAAACTTGGGCACGCTGTCTATAGAGAAATAGAAGAATACGATTTAAAAAACCCATCATTCATGGTAAATTTTAAGTCTTGGTCTTCAACAAATCTAATTGAAGAAGATATCATAACAACAGAAAAACTTAATCAGAAATACAAAGAACTTAATTTGCCTATTGATCATGATTTTACAAACTACAATTATTATGTTGATTCTATTTTAGCATCAGCACCAACATATTGTAACTATCTTATTGGAGAAAAAAGAAAAAAACGTAGTACCAAAGTACACTTTGACTCAGATATGAATTTTATAGATGAAAGAGAATTTGAAAGAATAGACTCATAAAAAATTAAAAGCTATAATAATCTAGTTTTTGCTTAAACTTAAAGTGTGAAAATATAGTTTAGATTAAAACATGCTTTGACTACTTCATTCAATTATTTATGATATCTTTGCGAATTTTTATTGCGGCAAAATATCATCACTTCCATACTTTCTGGTTAAATACTTAAATATGCTTGAATGTAAATAGCTTAAAAAATGGTTTTATGCTTAATATAACTCATAAACATTTTATCAGTGTTTCTTTAATATATTAAGCATTCAATTATAAAAATAATTCTAGAGTTCAGCAAGAAGTTCAACTTTTACGTGATTTTCAAAAGATAATTATTTAAAATAAAATTGTGTACAAAAATTTTCCCGGCTATTTTCTTTAGAATAAACTTTTACCCTACTTACTTGATAAGTTTTATAAAGGTTAAAGTGTATAAAAGAAAGCCAAAATAACCCCTCAGAACCTTTCAATAATCTTCTAAGTCAAGAATTTTATAATTTTCAAATCTTTTTTCCGCTTTTTACCTATCAGATTTTGAATATACTAAATTTATCTCTAATACTATAAATTTTTTATTACAACCAAAATTACAAGCTCGAACCTACCAAAACAAACTCTTTTCTAAATCATCAAGCCTTCCAAAAATAAAACCAAAAAAAATTCATGAGTTTTTATCTATTCTAGCAAGTTAATTATATTAAACCACACTTAATCCATACAAAAAATTTAAAACTAATGAAATCATAATTTCTTATTCAAAAATAAAAAAACTATCAGACACAAACATCTTAAATGGATAAAAATTTCACTNTTTCTTATTCAAAAATAAAAAAACTATCAGACACAAGCATCTTAAATGGATAAAAATTTCACTTATATCCTAATTTTATATAATCATTATCTACACATTTACACCTTCTTTAAAAGATGAATAATTTTCTAAACATATTTTTTTTACTTCAAAATCATTTACTTAGTTCTATATCATCTATATGCTAAGGAAGAACCATAATTTTCCCTTGCCAGCTCTTAGAAATTTCAGCGAAGTTTATATTAACCTTCGGTAGCTCCCTAAGTCCAGCCTCAATTCCAACTAACACAAACTTAAACATTTTTTCCCCTGTACTCGTCAATTCAAACTTAGCATTTTCTGCGCCCCCAACTAAAAAATTCGTCGTTTCTTCCACAACAATCCTAGCTTCCAAGTCTTTTTTTGTTTTATTTTTAACCAAAACCGTCATTTCAAACACTTTCCCAACAAAAACTTCATTTTCAACTACAACCTCTAAATCCATAGGTAAAATACAAGAACTAAAAACCGTTAAAGGTATTCTACAATCATTAATAATTCCTTCTTTTCTTGACCAAGTTACTAATAAATGCCCACTAAGATTACAAGGATTTTCTATATCCATAACCCTAGCTACAAAATCTTCACTTATCAAACTTCCTTCACTTACTTCTAAATTATCATAAAATTTAACACTATCACATACCCATTCAGATTCTGGGACTAAAGCTATTTTTGATAAGTAAATCGCTGCTGCACATTCGTTCCATACTCTTACATTAAGAACTGAAGGTGTTAAAGGCTCTATTGTGTTAAGCCATTTCATTTTAAATTGAAATGGAGGTTGGACTGATATATCAAGTTCGTAAGTATCTTCCCATTTGTATACAATATCAGGAGGCTTGTGTACTGTATATGAAAATTTAGCTTTAAGTGAATAGTTTTTTTCTTCGTAAAATATTATTCTTAATGGCAGGGTCTGTGGGGTTTGCAATGTTGCTATCATAATTCCATCATCAAGAACTTTTTCATCATTATTAAATATGCAATAATTGCTATCAAAATTCCTTTCTATAGATGCAGCTCTACGCCTAGCCCCTGGTTCTTTATCATCTTCAAATATAATCATTTTAACCATAGACAAATCAGAATAAGGGTGTAAATTAATATTCAGCATATAATTCTCACCAATCAAAGCTGGGGGTAAATGATTAAATGTTGGTGAAAGCTGTGGGGCTGGAGCTGTAATTTGTAATTTAGCTTTAGTATCTAATTCAAAATCAATCCAACTCATATCAACAGGTTCAAATCTTGCTATTATTTTTAATAATGATAACTGCTGTAAAGATGGAGATCTTATAACAAGCGTATGAATAATTTTTATAGGCAATTTCGGATCTAGGGTTACTATTGTAAAATTCTCAGAATTAAAAGAATTCTCTGAGAAAAACAATGATATTTTTACTGGGCTTAAAGGATATGGGAATGAACTAGTTAAAGTTATGTTTAAGTTCACAGAAGAATATGCAGTTATTGTTTTAGTGTCGAATTTTGCTTTAGCTTTTATTAAACCTCGAGATTTAATCTGAGTTAAATTTCCTGCTAGGGTTTTGTTGAGTTTCTCAAACATGGAGTTTTTGTTTATGTTTTGTATTTCCATAGCTTTTAAAGTCCATTGAAGGAGGTCTTGAACTTTTTGTGAACCTTCAGAAAAAGTTATAAGGTCTTCTAATAATCCAGTTTGCACACTAGTCCATCCTTCCATTTTGTTCATGATTTCTGACTTGTATATATAATTAGCATCAAGATCTCCTTTTTTCTTATATAAATTTGCTAACATATGGGATATTAGGACACACATTTTATTCATAGGAATTACAGCTTTATAGAATTTTAACGACCTAAAAAGGTACTCAAGTGAAATTGGTAAATGTTTGATTTCTGCTTCATCTAAAATTTTTATTATATAAATCTGGTCTTCTGTGCTAATTCCTTCAATCATATCTTTCTGTAGTGGATGTGAAGCTAGAGCTTTAGGCTGTCCTAAATAAACCGGATCTTTAATTCTTAGTTCAGCACTAGCAATAAAACTTTTCCAATTATTCACAGACTGCATACAATCAGGATCTTCTATTGATAATCTCATTCTCATTATATAATAAATCCCTGCGACTTGGAAATAAAACCCAGGGTGTGTCCAATAATTATCTTTTTCTAAAATCTCCTGAGGAACACTTTCTAACAAAGTTCCAAACCTTGAAAAATGCTCACTAAGCCATTTCCATATTTCAAACCCTGGATGTATTTTAGCCTGAGGGATTCTATACATAGTAATATGTGTTTTAAAAGTTCCAATAGCTTCTTTAAGCTTAACAAGTAAATGTGGTGCACTTAATAATATACACTGGATTCGATGTATAACTAAATCAGCAACAGATCTTTTCTCATCAAGGGTGATACTTGGGTCTATAGATAAATCTTGTATTTCTTTATAGCATTTTTTATAGAAATTCAAAGCTGACTCTTTATCTTGTCTTAACTCACTAAAAAAACCTAGTTTAAAATTGTATCGTACTTGGAGTTCCATATAAGTCCCACTAAGTTCTTTATGTGCTCGGGATTTTAGTTTTTTCAATCTATCTATTTCGTCTTTATAATGACTTAAACTACTGTCCCATAAGAATTTTTTAAACCTTGTTGTAGCTTCTCCTTCTTCAAGTTTGTGTCTTACTAGAAGGATTCCTTTACTATCGATTTCTCCACTTTTTCTTAATAAAGTTGTTTTTTCTTCAAGGGGTATTTCATCATTTGTATTCCCGAGGAAACATAAAATACCGATTTTTACGATACGACCTTTACTGAGTTCTTTGTATTTTCGAACATTTTTCATAATTATGGACTCTTTGTGCTTCCAGTCTGGGGATTCTAAGGATGGGGAGTCGATACCTCCACCTGACCAGTCGAATACTAATAATATGCAGGCTGGGATCATTTTACGGCATTTTACGGTCCATGAAAGCTTTAGGATACCTGTGGGGATGTACTTGTCAAACATTTTTGCGTCTCGACGCATATCGAAAGTGTATGTGAAATCTGCACATTCAGAGTCCATTCGCTGGTCGTATGAGTTTGTGATAAGGAGCTTGGATATTGAATCTAAAACTCGATTGCCTCCTATGATTGTCACGATTGGCCTCAGGTTTTGTGCCATTATTATTATATGTGAGATTGAGTTTTTGAAGGTGCTCTTGAAAAAATAAGTTAGTTTTATTTTTCATTAGGATAAAATGTTAAAAATATTAGGATAATGTATTTGATTGAGATTATGCTGATAAGTTTAAAGAAATAATGATTTTAAATGCTTTTTTGGTAGTATTTTTATAAAATAAAGACAAAATTGTGTGCTTTTGAAAAAAAATTGGTTGGGGAGAGAAAACACTGTTGAAATTTGTTAAAATGCTACATATTTAGGGGAAATATTGTGAGATATAATTTAAAAGTTATATATAATTTTTAAACCCTAGTTGCTTTATACTTATGCGAAATAATTATGATTTAATTTAATAAAAGAATGCTAGGTATCAGTGAGTTTTTACCAAAATCCTTATATAGATTTGAATATAAATAGTATTAATTATACTAAAAGCAATACTGATAACTTTAAAAAAATTATCAGCCTTAGGGATTATTTTAGTTGCAATTTAGTTTATAATAAAATAATATTATTAACTTGTATAATAATCAGATTTAAAAATATAGATAACTATTTAAAAGTTTTTTTTTCTTTAACATCTTTAAGTATACTAATGATTTTACATTAATAATAATGTTTTCTTCTGATTCATGAAATGCTATCCTAAAATTCAAACTCATAATATTTAAGAGTTAAAATTAAGTTAATAGGATTAATTAGGACTTTATCGCTCGCCAAATGCAAGCTCTACAAACAGACAAGGGGCCATCACAATTTATCATCTTGATTGATTTCTAC